>JAESUZ010002156.1:0-12990 GCA_017311185.1 Proteles cristata cristata
CATACTGAGAAAGTCAACACTGTTCCAGTATCCTTTCTACTCTCAATCTGCTTGTGTGTGGGGGACTGGTTGAGAGGGTGTGGTCCTACTGTGTTCTAAGTTACTGTGCTAGCCAACAAAATCCTGATGTTTCATGATTGCCTTCTCTTTTCCCAGTGCTGCCTGTTTCTTAAAAAAAAAAAAAAAGAAAAGAAAAGAAAAGAAAAAAGATACTGAAAGCAAAAAGAATTTTTGTTGCACATCTAAAAGTTAAATTTCAGGTGAGTTTGTATTTCCTCACTATTCATAAAGTGCACTTTAATCGTAAAGATATGAGACCCTATCTTTTCCTTCTCCTGAAATGTCCTGCCTAAAAGTGACATATCTGTGAATTGTGTGTGAGGTCATGCAGGTGGATCCTCCTTCTCAGGGCCAGCAAGCCCTTCTCCCCATAATTTATTTAACCTGTTGCCTACTGTTAGCTATTGTATTTCTAAGTTTTGATTACCAACTGAATTAGTCTATAATGAACATCATTATGCATAGATCTTTATATCCTTTTAAGGTCATTCCCTAAGGATAAATTTCTAGTTTTAAAATTTAAGTCAAGCTTCTGCACAGCCAAGGAAACAACCCAGAAAATTAATAGGCAACCAACGGAATGGGAAAAGATAGTTGCAAATGACATATCAGATAAAGGGTTGATATCCAGAATCTACAAGGAACAGGAACTCACCAAACTCCAAACCTGAAAAACAAACAATCCAGTGAAGAAATGGGCAGAAGATAGGAACAGACACTTCTCCAAAGAGGACATCCAGGTGGCCAACAGACACAGGAAACGATGCTCAACGTCCCTCCTCATCAGGGAAATACAAATCAAAACCACACTGAGATACCACCTCACGCCAGTCAGAGTGGCTAAATGAGCAAATCAGAGAACTCTAGATGCTGGCGAGGATGTGGAGAAACGGGCACCCTCCTACACTGTTGGTGGGAATGTAAACTGGTACAGCCCCTCTGGAAAATAGTGTGGAGGTTCCTCAGGAAACTAACAATAGAACTCCCCTAGGACCCAACAATAGCACTGCTAGGAATTTACCCAAGGGATACAGAAATGTTGATGCATAGGAGCACATGTACCCCAATGTTCATAGCAGCACTCTCACAATAAGCTAAAACATGGAAGAGCCTAAGTGTCCATCAACAGATGAATGGATCAAGAAGATGTGGTTTATCTATACCATGGAAGATTACTACATGGCAGTGAGAAACAATGAAATCTGGCCATGTGTAGCAACATGGATGGACCTTGAGGGTGTTATGCTGTGAAATAAAATCAGGCAGAGAAGGACAAATATCATATGTGTGCACGTATAGGAGGATTAGAACTTAACAGAGGACCAAGGGGGAGAAGAAGGGCAGAAATGGTGGGGGAAAGGGGAGAGGCAAACCATGAGAGACTCTTGAATGCTGACAAAAACTGAGGACTGGTGGATGTGGGGGAGGAGGGGTGGGCATGGAGGAGGGCACTTGTGGGGATGAGCACTGGGTGTTATGTGGAAACTAATTTGACAATAAACTATTTGTAATAAAAAAAAATTTGAGTCAAATACCAGATATTTACAATATATCCATATGGTTGTACTCTTTGAATACAATGACAAAAAGATATCGATACTATCCTCAAATTACTTGCGATGCAGTAAGGAAATGAAATCAGAATAGGAATAAGTAAGATAGAAGATGTGAGAGGCCACTAGAGAAATTCAGGTGATCTGCTTTAGGAGTTCATAGGAAGAGACATCATTCTGACTCTAGCAGCCTTGTCAGAATATGATTACATTATGACAGCTCCCTTGTTTGACCTTACCACACTTGTTTATTCATTCTCATGATGATGGATTGTTTTCCATATTGGACTGTTACGAATAAACCTTCTGTGAAAACTCTTGTACAAGTCTTGGTGTGGACATATGTTCTTGGTTTTCCTGGACATATACTTAGGGGTGGAAGTGATTGACTTAATTTACTCTTCACTGCAAAGTATAGGTACTTTTCAAACTGGCCATCGCTCGATATTGTTAATCATTTTAATTTTAGTCCATTCTGGTGGACTGATTCTGCGTTCTGTCTGATATATGCATAGTAGTATCTCATTGTGATTTTAATTTGCATTTTTCTAATAAGTGATGATGTAATATCTTTTCATATGATACGGTCCATTTTGATATACTCTTATTAAGTATCTATTAAAATCTTTTGTCCATTTTTAGTCTGTTTTTTGCCATTTTCCTATTGATTTGTAGGAATTATATATGCACATATTACATATGCACAAGTCCTTTGTGTGCATATGTAAACATACATGTATGCTTGTGCGTGTGTGTGTACAGAGACAAACAGAAGCAGAGAAAGAAAGAATATCTTTCATTAGCCTAGAGCTTTTTACTCACTTTTTTTTTTAAATTTCTGAGAGAGAGAGACAGAGACAGAGACAGCATGAGCAGGGGAGGGTCAGAGAGAGAGGGAGATACAGAATCTGAAAGAGGCTCCAGGCTCTGAGCTAGCTGTCAGCACAGAGCCCGATGCGGGGCTCGAACCCACGAACCGTGAGATCATGACCTGAGCTGAAGTCGGACGCTTACCCGACTGAGCCTCCCAGGCGCCCTTTGCTTTCTTAATAATATCTTATAATGAAGAGAAGTTATTAATTTTAACCAATCTTTTTCTCTATGGTTATTGCATTTTTGTTCTGTTTAAAATATCTTTTCCTGGAGAAGAAGGGACAGCTCTCCCTTATGGTAGAATTCCACGTGTTAAATGTAAAAGGAAAGAGGGAGATAAAAAATGGCTATTAGGCAGACACCACAGTAATAGTTGTTTGAGACACAATCAACCATTGGATACTAAAACTAGTGGGTGAAAATTTGAGGAGAAAAGGGATTTGTATAGTGTCAAAGTACTTCCCACTACCCAAGATCCTTACTAACTATAAAGGGAAAGATAGTAACTTTACATTAGGGAAACCCAGCAGAAAGGAGTTCAATCAAGTGTTCGAGGTTAACCTCACCAGTAATAATGCAGTGACATCAGGAGCCCTTTCTTATGTTTCAAAGAGAAGGACAAAGCATCATTCTGGTACTGCCAACAAATGCAACCTCATTCCAATTATGAAAATATTAGCAAAACCAAGTGGGGGGGGCATTTGACAAAATGGTATTCCCCCAAGATGGAAAGGTCATGAAGATAGGTGTGGTAGACAGACTTTATGGTGACCACTCGATTCTTGCCTGCTGGTGTCTGTGCCATTGTATAATCCCCACTCCTGAAGTCCAAGCAGAACGTCTGACTTGCTTTCAACCAATAGAAAATAGCAAAGGTGAGGGGCTGTCACTCCTGTGATAAGGTTACTTTATAAGGTAAAAGTAATAGTATGTCACTGTGGTTTATACTAAGTCATGTAAGACTCCACTATAGCAGACTAGAGCTAGAGACTCTCCTTGTGGGCTTGATGTAATAAATGGCAATGCTGGAGAAGCCCATATTGCCAGAAACTGCAGGTGGCCTCTAGGACCTGAGGGTGTCCAGCATTTGACAGCCAGCAAAAAGTTGGGGCCCTCAGCCATATAGGTGTGAGGAGATGAATTCTGCAAACAATCTGAATGAACTCAGAAGTGGATTCTTCCCCATTTGAACCTCTGAATGAGAACACGGCCCAGCCAACACCTTGTTTGCAATTTATGAGATCAGCCTAAGGAGAGCATCCAGCTAAACTGGGTACAAACTCTGGGTCCAAAGAAATTGTGAGATGATAAGTATGTGTTGTTGTAAGCTAAATCTGTGGTAGTTTGTTGTGGCAGAAGTTGAAAACTATTACCGTAAGGAGACTGTGGAGATCGGAAGAGACTAAGGACAAATAGTAGCTAAATGCAATGTGGGATCATGTATAGGATCCTGGAAAAGAAAAGGACATTAGTGTGACAAACTGGTGATATTTAAATAAGATGTGCCGTCTCCAGTATTGTTCCAATGTTAATTTCCTGATTTTATTACTGTCCTATGTAAGATGTTAACATTGGTGAGGGATAAAAAGAACTCTCTGTTCTACTCTTGGAACTTTTTGCTAGGTCTAAAATAAGTAAAAATAGAAATTAAAGCAAAAAAGGGGAAATTTTTGCACATCCATGATCTCGAAGTTTCCTATTCTTCTTCCAGAAGGGTTATTGTTTCACTTTTCAAATTTAGGCATATGATCCATCTTGAATTTATATCTCTGTAGGTAGTAGTATCAGGGTCAAAATCATTTTTTTTGCATACAGATACTCAATTGTTCAGGCACCATTTGTTGAAAAAACTATCCTTTCTGCTTTAAATTGCAGTCAGACTTTTGTGAAAAATGTGACTATATATGTGCAAGTCTTTGGCTGGACTCTGTTCTATTGGTCTTTTTGTCAATTCTGTGTATCACTGTTTTAATTACAGTAGCTTTGTATCATGTCTTGATATCTAGTAATGTGGTTTTGACAACTTTGTTCTTCAGAATTGCTCTGACTATTCTAGGTTCTTTGCATTTCCATATAATTGCAGAACAAATTTGTTAATTTTCTTTAAAAAAATCCTTCTGATATTGTTGGAGTTGCATTGAATCATTAGATCTAGAGAGAACTGAAAGTTAAAATTGAGTCTTCCAATTCTTGAACATAGAATACGTTTTCATTTGTTTAATTATTAATTCTTACTGTTTTGTTCTTTTCAGTCTAAAAGTCTTATGCCTCTTTTGTTAGATTTATTCCTAAGTGTTGCAGTTTTTAGTTTTTTCATAAACTCTTGGGATCTTAAAATTTCATTTTCCAGTTTTTGCTTTAAGATAATTGTTTTATACTTTGACCTTTTATTCAACAATCTTGCTAATGAATTCATTTATCCTAATAGTTTGTAGAACTGAATTTTTTCCCAATGTACAAAATCATGTTATCTGCAAATAAAGACCGTTTCACTTCTTTCTTTCCAATCTTCTTACCTTTCATGTCACTTTTTTTTCTTTATGGTATTAGGTAGGTATTATAGTATAAAATTTAATGGAACTGGTAATAATGGACAATCTTACCTTGTTTCTGAACTCAGAAGGACAGTGATCCTTATTTCACCTCTCACATAATGGTAGTTGTAGTTTTATTCTGTAGATCCCTTTTATAAATAATCCCAGATGGAAGCATGGATATACAAAAAGTTAGGATATACAAAAAGTGTGTGTGTGTGTGTGTGTGTGTGTGTGTGTGTGTGTGTGTGTGTGTATAAGAATAATATGACTAAACAAATGACTGTTTTTAAAGCAACAAAAATAATAACACTGTGGGGCTTGTACTATAGGAAGAAGAAATGAGAATAATAGCATAAATGGAGTTAAATTATTAAAATGGTCTCACATTATTTGGTATCTTCTCCTCTCTCATGCTTATTCTCTCTCTCTTTTTCAAATTAAAAGAAGAAAAAAGAATGCTCTTTTCCCACAACCTTTACTGTATGTGGTATATCATCAACCTCTGAAATTCAACAATTGAATACCTGTAAATGTTAGTACCTTATTACTTAAAAAGCATCTCTTTAATAAATCTTTTTTCATCTCTATTTTATTTATTTTAATAATTTATTTATTTTTTAAATTTACATCCAAGTTAGCATACAATGCAACAATGATTTCAGGAATAGATTCCTTAATGCCCCTCACCCATTTAGCCCAGCCCCCCTCCCACAACCCCTCCAGGAACCCTCTGTTTGTTCTCTATATTTAAGAGTCTCTTATGTTTTGTCCCCCTCCTTGTTCTTATATTATTTTTGCTTCCCTTCCCTATGTTCATCTGTTTTGTATCTTAATGCCGTCATATGAGTAAAGTCATATGATATTTGTCTTTTTCCGACTAACTAATTTCACTTAGCATGGTGCCCCCCAGTTCCATCCATATAGTTCCAAATAGTAAATCTTCTGATAGGTGAAGTCTTAATTACCTATTCTTAGGTTTTACACAAGGGAACAAAAAATCTGAGTTTCAAAAGCAATAGTTGGGGAAAAAATTTGGCCTTATAATTATAGAAATGTAATTCAAAACATATCACTTCTACTTATTGTTTGTGACATAGGGAAATATCTTTAATTCTTTGAACTTCCATCTGATGAACTGAGATAATAACTACACCGCAGAATTAAATGTTAATGTGTATACACTACCTATCACATCAGGCTCCAAAAATCTGTGTGTTGCTGTGTGGTTTCAGTAAGCGTGAATTCACTCCTCTTGTGGGTACTGGGTGGGTTGGGAGCTATGGGCACAGGCAAGGACTTGTACGAACAAAGGAGATCCTGATAGGGAAATCCAGGTTGGTTAACCCAGAGGATCTTAGGAGTCAAAGTTCTGGCTTAGGGGAAAGACTTCACATGGGCAGGCAGTTTTACAGAGGTCAAGGTTTCCAGGTTGGTTTCTACTGTTTTCTGTCTTTGGTGCAAAAGGTTTTATGTCCAGGTCCCTCCCAAGGGCATGAAGGATAAAGGTTGTTGAAGTGTGTGTTGTATGACTTGGTCTTTGCCTGGATGGGGGAGGATCTACTCAATATCACTGGACAACCCAGTTGGGTTGGTAAGAATGAAAAATAAGGCAGTGTAGGTGTCTAGATCAAACTCTGGTGCAGGAGTGCCTCTGTTCTGTATCCACTGTTGTGTGGCTTGTATCTGTAGGTATGGAGAAGAGCTTGGGTTTGTCTGGACTTCTCATCCCCTGATATGTGTTTATGTGTTTGGGAGGGTGGAGCATGGACAAGAACAGTGGGAAGCATAAATAAGGAAGAAAGAAGAAAGGTTCTCTTACCTGAAACAATTTTTGGAGTTCTGAGATACACAAGGTCTCAAGGCCTCTTTTTCCTCTCCCAGCTCTGGCTTCTCTGAACTCAGCTTCCCTAACAGAGGAAACCTGAGGAAGACAGGTGGTTTGAAAACCATGGCCCAGGTAAGTGTCTCTCTCCCTCATGAAATACTATGATTTTTAGCTCATATAAAACTCTCATCCTTTATCCCAAGCCCCCTATCTAGGAAACTTGTATCTCTGACCTTATTGCCTGCTTTCTCCCCTTACAGAGAAGGGTGATGTCCTCCTCCTAAATATTTCCCCCCCTTTTTTAGAACTGATTTTCAGTTATTCATCAAACCATTCATTCATCTTCTTTTTTAAATGTTTTTTAAAAAATTTATTTCTGAAAGAGAGAGAGAGAGAGAGACACAGCATGAGCAGGGGAGGGTCAGAGAGGGAGGGAGACACAGAATATGAAACAGCCTCCAGGCTCTGAGCTAGCTGTCAGCACAGAGCCCGCCACAGGGCCTGAACCCACAAACCGCGAGATCATGACCTGAGCCGAAGCCGGACACTTAACCGAATGAGCCACCCAGGCGCCCCCATTCATTCATCTTCTATGTGTTCAGTCTTCTCTAAAGAGCAGTGTTAAAGCAGTGAAAGAGTGAAGTACTTGGAAGGAAATATTTGATCTTCCCTGATCAGGTTTGTGGTTTCATGAGATAGAAATGATGGTCCTATTTGACCACAGGGAAAACTTCCTCCTAGTTTTCCAGGAAGGTAAGGAATTGGGTTATGAATGGTCTCAGGCTCAGGTGGGAGATGAGACCGCAGCTTTGAAAAGCTTCTAGGTTTGGGTAGAAATGGCATTGGTGCCCTCTCAAGAGAGAGAGAGAGAGAGAGACAGATGGACATCAGGGGCCTGGCTAAGGAATCACTGAGAATTGAATAAGGTAGTAAGGTCCATTTTGTATTGGAAGAGAAATTGCTGGTCTTGAGCCAGTCAGTGTGTTCTAACTCAGGAACAGGAATTCAGTAAGGGATTGTAGAAAGGAAGATCATCTAGAACTACATGTCATAGATGATATTGAACAGTGGAGAAGAGGCTAGGATCTGTGTCCAACCTAAATATCATAATAGCATAATACTTTACATTTAATATTATTTTAATAATATTAATAACACCTTAATACTTTTAAAAAAATTATATCTGACTCTTCAAGAGGGACTAAATGAAAACATTAACTTGTGAAAATAAAGGGATGCTTATGACACATAACCTGACATATATTGTGCCTTGAGAAAATTACTTAATTTTATACAAACTATTTCCTAAGATAGAAACTTTATCAGCTTTCTGAAATATAACTGGCACATAATTAAGTATATTTTGTCTTTTTAGAGCAGCTTTATTGAAATATAATTGGCAGTGAATGTTCATTTTTGAAGTGTGGAATTTAATGAGTTTTGACTATGTATATACCTGTGAAACTCCTACCACAATCAAGATAATGATAAAATTTTTCTCATGTCCTTTTATATTTGCCCCTTCTTACCTGCCCCCAACCTTGCCCTTTATGCCCAGACAACTGTTGTCTTGCTTTCTGTCACTATAGGTTAGTTTGCATTTTCTAGAATTTTATCTAAATGGAATCATATATCATGTGCTCTTTCACGATCTTATTTCATTCTGCATATTTACAGATTCATCCATATTGTTGCATATCTTAGTAGTACATTCTGTTTAATCGCTGATTAGTATTCTCTTCTTGGGATATATCAGAATTTTCTATTCATTCTTCGGTTGATGGATATTTGAGTTTTCTTATATTTTTAAAGAAATTTTATGTATTCCAACAGATTCTTCAAGACTGAGTTGGCACTCTACTTCAGAAGCTAATTTATTTATCCCCCATCTAACCATGTCATGATCTTGTAACTCAGCTTGTTTTTCTATATTGCCCCCTTACTGCAATTCTGTCATTCCATCTTGAACATTTTTTCTTTTTTTTTTTTAACAGTTTATTGTCAACTTGGTTTTCATATAACACTGAGTGCTCATCCCCACAAGTGCCCTTCTCCATGCCCACTCCCATCCCCTCCCCTCCCACCCATCAGTCCTCAGTTTGTTCTCAGCATTCAAGAGTCTAACAATAGTTGTTGATTTTTATTTATCCAGAGAAAGAGTTTTGGCTTTTTGAGATTGTTACTCATTTTTTCATTGATGGTTTGCTTTAGTTCAGAGAATATGGTTTGCTTTAATTCAACTTTTTGAACATATTGTACTTCATTCATAGAAGAATCCCACTTGTCTTCAACTCATGCATGACCCATTTAGCAAGTGAGGGTCCTTCAGGCAGCTCCACCATCCAGACAGCAAAGTTTTAGCCTACATTCAACATATCCTTTGTGGCAGAATCCCAGGCATTTGGTTTCCCAGGGTCTGTTCCCATAGTATTTAGTTGCTTTATTTTTTCCCAACATCCTCAAGTTTAATTTCTTAGACATTCATAAGCCTTTTAAAGTAATATTAACTATTCCTTAGTTGTGATAAATTTTAAAATGCTATAAATTTATTTATGCAAAATAAAATGGAGGCGTCCAATGCACAGATTGAAGAAGCAGAAAGGAGAATAGTGATTTAGAAGACACAATTATAGAAAAAGAGGAAGCTGAGAAAAAGAGAGATAAACTGATCCAGGAATACAAAAAGAGAGTTCAAGAGCTCAGCGATACAATCAAACAGAATAATATCCATATCAGAGGAATTCCAGAAGAGGAAGAGAGAGGGAAAGGCACTGAAGGAGTCCTTGAACAAATTATGGCAGAGAACTTCCCCAATCTGAGGAAGGAAACAGACGTTGAAATCCAAGAGGCACAGAGAACTCCCCTCAGATGTAACTTGAATCAATCTTCTGCATGACATATCATAGTGAAACTGGCAAAATATAAGGACAAAGAGAGAATTCTGAAAGCAGCTAGGGAGAAAAGGGCACTAACATACAAAGTGAAACCTATCAGAGTGGTGACAGACCTATCTACTGAAACTTGGCAGGCCAGAAAGGAATGGCAGGAAATCTTCAATGTGATGAACAGTAAAAATATGCAGCCAAGAATCCTCTATCCAGCAAGCCTGTCATTCAAAATAGAAGGAGAGATAAAAACCTTTCCAAATAAACAGAAATTGAAAGAATTTGTCAACACTAAGCCAGCCCTACAAGAAATCCTGAGGGGGACACTCTGAGGGAAATGTTGCAAGGAACACAAGATACCAGAGACACCACCACAAGTATGAATCCCACAAAGGACACGATGACTCTAACCCCACATTTTTCAATAATAACACTGAATGTAAATGGACTAAATGCCCAATCAAAAGACATAGGGTAGCAGAATGGATTAAAAAAACCAAAATCCATCTATTTGCTGTCTACAAGAAACTCATTTTACACTGGAGGACACCTTCAGATTGGAAGTAAGGGGATGGAGAAATATCTATCATGCTACTGGAAGTCAAAAGAAATCTGGAGTAGCTATACTTATATCAGACAAAGTAGACTTTAAAGTAAAGAGAGTAACAAGGGATGAAGAAGGGCATTACATAATAATTACAGGGTCTATCCATCAGGAAGAGCTAACAATTATAAATGTCTATGCATCAAGTATGGGAGCACCTAAATATGTAAAATAATTTTTAATCACAAACAGAAACAATCTTATGGATAAGAATGTGCTAATAGCAGGGGACTTTAATACTCCACTTACAGCAATGGATAGATCAACCAGACAGAAAATCACTAAAGAAACAGTGGACTTGAGGGGCGCCTGGGTGGCTTAGTCGGTTAAGCGTCTGACTTTCGCTTAGGTCATGATCTCGCGGTTCGTGGGTTCGAGCCCGCGTCGGGCTCTGTGCTGACTGCCAGCCCAGAGCCTGGAGCCTGTTTCAGTCTGTGACTCCCTCTCTCTCTGACCCTCCCCTGCTCGCACTGTCTCTCTCTCCTAGAAATAAATAAAAACCTTAAAAAAAAAAAAGAAGAAACAGTGAACTTGAATGACACATTGGACCAACTGGACTTGACAGATATATTTAGAACTCTACATCCTGAGTCCATCAAACTCACTTTCTTCTCAAGTGCGCATGGCACATTCTCCAAGATGGATCACATACTGGGACATAAAGCAGCCCTCAATAAATATAAAAGAATTGAAATCATACCATTCACACTTTCAGATCACAATGCTATGAAACTTGAAGTTAATCACAGGAAGAAGTCTGGAAAACCTCCAAAAACATGGAGGTTAAAGAACACCCTACTAAAGAATGAATGGGCCAATCAGGCAATTAGAGAAGAAATTAAAAAATATATGGAAACAAATGAAAATGAAAATACAACAATCCAAACTCTATGGGATGCAGCAAAGACAGTCCTAAGAGGAAAGTACATTGCACTCCAGGCCTATTTCAAGAAATTAGAAAAAGCGCAAGTACAAAATCTAACAGTGCACCTAAAGCAACTAGAGGGAGAGCAACAAGAGCACCCCAAAACCAGTAGAAGAAGACAAATAATAAAAATAAGGGCAGAAATAAACACTATAGAAACCAAAGAAACAGTTGAACAGATCAATGAAACCAAGAGTTGGTTTTTTGAAAAAATAAACAAAATTGACAAACCTCTAGCCAGGCTTCTCAAAAAGAAAAGAGAGAGCACTCAAATAGACAAAATCATGAATGAAAATGGACTTATTACATCCAACCCCTCAGAAATATAAGCAATTATTAGGGAATACTTTGAAAAATTATATGCCAACAAATTGGACAACTTAGAAGAAATGGACAAACCACACTCACTACCAAAAATTCACATGGGAAGAGACAGAAAATCTGAACGGACCCATAACTCGTGAAGAAGTTAAATCAGTTATCAAAAATCTCCCAACAGGGGGCCTGGGTGGCTTAGTCGGTTGAGCGTCCGACTTTCACTTAGGTCATGATCTCGCGGTTCGTGGGTTCGAGCCCTGCGTCGGGCTCTGTGCTGACTGCCAGCTCAGAGCCTGGAGCCTGATTCGGAGTCTGTGTCTTCCTCTCTCTCTGACCCTCCCCTGCTCACGCTGTCTCTCTCCTAGAAATAAATAAAAATTTTTTAAAAAAATCTCCCAACATAATAAGAGCCCTGGAGATGGCTTCTCTGAGGAATTCTACCAGACATTTAAAACAGAGTTAATACCCATTCTTCTCAAGCTATTCCAAAAAATAAAAATCGAAGGAAAACTTCCGGACTCATTTTATGAAGCCAGCATCACTATGATTCCCAAGCCAGACAGAGATCCAGCAAAAAAGAGAACTACAGGCCAATATCCTTGATGAATACAGATGCAAAAATCCTCAACAACATACTTGCAAATCGAATTTAACAGCGCATAAAAAGAATTATCTACCAAGATCAAGTGGGATTCATTCCTGGGTTACAGGGGCTGGTTCAATATTCGCAAATCAATCAGTGTGATACATCACATCCACAAAAGAAAAGATAAAAACCATAGGATCCTGTCAATAGATGCAGAAAAAGGATTTGACAAAATACAGCATCCCTTCTTAATAAAGACCTTGGAAAAGTCAGGATAGAAGGAACTTACTTAAACATCATAAAAGCCATCTATGAGAAGCACTCAGCTAACATCATCCTCAACGAGGAAAAACTGAGAGCTTTCCCCCTGAGATCAGGAACACGACAGGGATGTCCACTCTCACCACTGTTGTTTAACATAGTGCTGGAAGTACTAGCATCAGCAATCAGACAACAAAAGGAAATAAAAGGCATCAGAATTGGCAAAGAAGAAGTCAAACTTTCACTTTTCACAGACGACATGATACTCTACATAGAAAACCTGACAGACTCCACCAGAAGCCTACTGGAGCTGATCCATGAATTCAGCAAAGTTGCAGGATACAAAATCAACGTACAGAAATCAGTTGCATTTTCATACACCAACAATGAAGCACCAGAAAGAGAAATCATGAAACTGATCCCATTCACAATTGCACCAAAAACCTTAAAATACCTAGGAATAAACCTAACCAAAGATATGAGATCTGTATGATGAAAACTACAGGAAACTTATGAAGGAAATTGAAGAAGACACAAAGAAATGTAAAAACATTCTATGCTCA
>JAESUZ010002157.1:0-70626 GCA_017311185.1 Proteles cristata cristata
TGGGAATATAATGGGAATACCATCATGTGCCAACCCTGGAGGGATATTTAGAAAGTTGTATTTTACAGAGGAAAAATTAGAGGCCCAGAGAAAGATTATAACATGGCCAAAGTAACATAGTGACTCAGTTGCAGAGAAATTATTAGATCAGGTTTTCTTTATCTCTTGATTGCTAGCCGAAGGAGTCAACATACCACTACATGCCAGTCTTCCTCCCACATACTTAACTGTTTAGAGGTCTTTTCCATATATAACACCCACACCCAGCAACATAGAGTAATGGAGCTAAATATCCTCTTCTCTATGCTCTTCTCTTGCTCAAGGAAATCTGCTGGACTTCCACTGCAGAGGAAATCAAGTATAGACTCCTCAAGCATTTTGTGTTTTGAAGCTGAGGGTAGCTTTGGCTTTGGTTGATCAAAACATGAGACAAGCTGAGAATTGTCGTGCGGTAGAAAGATGGCAAGAGAATTGTAAAGCAGAAATAGGCCTAGCTATGACCCCTGGAGGAAGAGAAATTTATAAATATTTGATGGGTGGAAATGAAAGTGGATTATAAATTATGTTTTCCTACATGATATTCCCTAAGAAATCAGCCAGAGTTACATTTTTTAGAGGAATCTAGATAGTCAAAGAAATGAAAATCAGCTTGATGAACTTTATCTGCATGGAATAATTTCAGTTAACTAGCTTCAACCACACAATCAACTGGCAATACCTTTGGTTAGAAGTCCCACACATTCCAATAGACAACATCATATATGCAGCTTAGCATACCTGGCGCTTCTGCATTTATCTTAGATTTCTTTCTAGGTCAAAAGCCTAGGTTAATGAGCATTCCCACTCATACTCAGAACATGTCCCTGGAATGCAGGAAAAACTTGAATTGTTAGCAACAACAAACTCTTTTGGACTCATTTTAACCAGAAGTGATATAAAAATAAGTGTTATAATTTCAGAACATTAACAACATGTGAATCTCTTGATAAAAGTAAGGAGAGATTACTGTTTTTATACCTGAATTCTTAGTGCTCCCTCCCTTTACTAAATATTGTAATAGGTCTTCCCGTGGCCTTGGTTCTTGGTGTAAGAATCCATAGTCATTACCTAGCTACTGTCCACTTAAGCAAGGCTGTTCAAAACAATGGTCTGCTCCAGGGGCTACATGTTACACCATCAAATGATTGGATGCTCCTGTGAAGAGAAAGATACAGCGTGTTATCACATATTGGCTATTGGAGAGTTCTGTTGAGTGCATGACTTCTAATATGTAGTTGTTTTGGTAATCAATAGTAAGTAATTTTACTCTTTTTCCATGGGTTGATCTGCCCCAGAATAGTCTTAGGTAGGCTATTCCTACCTCAGAGGGTAAAGGCTCGGATTCATCAAGCTGTGGATTTGAAAGTGCTATACATAAGTTACAGAGACCTATCAATTTGAGGAGATTGGTTTATTCAAATGGATACTGACAGAGATGCTGTGGGCAACTTAAAATCTATGTTTACTTTGAAATCTATAGAGGACATAGTGGGGTTTTTGTTCCAAGAGAGTTTACTAAAGCTGTGATCAGGGGTAGATGGCTGGATGTAGAATGGACTGAGCACTGAATCACTATCTTGGCCACAGGAGTGACCACCAATCCCTAAGGAGAAACTTCCTCTTCAGTCTTGCGTAATTAAGAACTTAGTGCTGGGGCCCAAGGCAAAGCTAAGAAGCCCCAGAGGGCTCAAAAATCCTGTAGGAAAGAGCCAGGTCACCAAGCCCTGCACTTTCTCTGCCAGTTCTCTGGGTCTCCTTTAAAACCACTCCATCAAGTCTCTCTTCAGAGTTTCCCAGGGCACATGGATGCAATCTAAACTCAATATGTGAATCTAAGTAAATCACTTTATCCAGTGTCTGTCATGTTTAAAGACTTAATAAATATCCATAATTAATTTTGTTGTACTAAAATCATCATCATCATCATTTATTTAATCCTTACAACATCCTTGTCAGTTTCTTAATGAAGAAAAGCCAACCAATCTCACACTTATAACTAGTAAATAAATTATTTATAGTTTGTCTTACAGGACAAAATTAACTATAATTAACTATAAATTAATTGTATATTAAAAAGAACATCAATTACAGTTCAGAAAATTCACTCAATGTGTTGAAAATATTCCTTTTGTTGCCTCCAGAAATTTTATAGTTAAGGACATCCTCAGGAGAGGTAAGATACAGGCATCTGAGCACCACAATCAGGCTCCTTTCTGCTGGAGGTGTTCTCCTTTCCAAGTATATGCCTCTCATTTTTCGTATTATATGGTGACATTTTTGAGGACATAAACCTGATGTCTATTTTTTACCTTTTTTACAGTGTCTGACACAGGACTTCGCAGATAGTAGGCATTCATTAAAACCTCTGGGATGAATGGATGAATCTGAGAGCCATGGGATTTGGGCAGGACCAGCAGCATCTTCACTGAATTGAATGTGAAGATTGATAATTCTGTGGGCCTGTTCACAGTCATGCATTTCTATAAAACCCCATTTTACCACCCCAAAAAAACCCACATCTGACACAGGTGAATGTGTACACACATGCCTGCACACTCACACCCGTGCATGAGTGTGCACCCTAGTGCCCCCAAGTGCTGACATTCACCTCTTCTGCACCCAAACTCAGCACTCCCCCCCGCCCCCGCATACTCACAGTCAAGTACACCTCACGCAGACACACAGTGGCACAGACACGTGTGAGCCACTACAGGGCGGCACCTGCATGAGCTCCAGATGACTGTGAAGCTGGGACTGAGGGTAGGGAACACCCTGAATCCTGGCTGTTGTGGCTGTCACAACACATCACATTAAAAAAAAAAAAATCTCTTTATTCCCTGGAGACTGCAGGCCGACTTCCGAGTTTTAAAGGACCCCCAAGACCGACTCTCCTCTGACTTTGCTCGGGGCGAGTTCCTGAACAATACGTAAATTGTCCAGATCAATGAGAAGAGTACACTGTGTTTCCTAAGTGCCTTTATAGGACCAGTGTCTCCACCTCCCAAGACAATATTGCTATTGTCTCCAACGCTCAAGCCTGTTGTTTTATCTTTGCGGAAGTTTATTCCTAGATAGAGATCTTCATAACACCAGCTGAAAATGGAGGCATTGACATGCTGGCTCACATTTATTGCTGCTGTATAAGAGAACCATTTAAAAGCTGGCTGACTGTCCCTCCTCAGCAAATACAGCCACTTTACTCTGGTCAAACCATCTGCCTTTCTAGAAAGCTCAGGACTCAGGAATCAGCCCAGTTATTAGCAGAATCCACAGAGCTGTAAAGGCCAACAGGGAAGGGAGAGTTTAAACTTTAACTTCTTCAGACATCATGGAACCATCACAAAAATGAATCAGAAACACCCAACTGAGAGCATTTTTCAGAGTCACTGTGCAGATGACAGAAGATAAGGAATGTTAGTAAAGGTGGAAAGTTCTCTACTGATAACATCTTCTACCTTGTGGATGGAGACACTATTTCTCAGTTTGCTGGATAGTTCACATCACTGGTTTCTTTCTGACCTACAGAAACAGAAAGAAAAATGTATCAAAAATCACTGCTAGGAGACATATCCTCCACTCCCTGCCCCTGGTTCTGGAATGCTGAGCTCAAAGGGCCCCAGCCCCAATACCTGTTTTTTTTTTTTGCTTTTTTTGTTTTTTGTTTTTTGTTTTTTTATGGAGCAAAAAGAACCATGAACATGAAAAGAGAGGGACTTGCTCACAGTGACATGCAATATAGCTGCCAAATGAAATCGTGTACCCAAAATCTTGGACTCTTATTTTAAGGTTTTTTTATTTCTGTTCCCCTCACCAAGCCATGCTATTCCTCTCTCATTTAACCCTCCTCCATGACCACTGGAGATTAGGCATCCTTCCAGTGAAAATGATTGCTCACTCTGTCTCATTCTGCACTTCAAGGTTTAATTTTTTCTCACTTTTGCTATAATGATTTGTGTAGGGTTTTAATTAACTCTTAAATGAATTCAGTAAAGGAGCAATGAATTAGTTTGTGTTATAAAAAAGAGGTTCTTTATACTAAAGATCTGAGGACTTGTAGAATAAGACTTTCTTTTTAATGAAGGAAGAGAATCTTACTTTGACTTCTGTTTGTTACAGGTGTGGATGGGTCAATCTCTTGGAGTCTCTAGCAGGTCAGGTAGATACAGAGCCATGGGCAGAGCATGTGTGGCTAGAGAGAGTCTCAGGCTTTTGTCTCATATCAAAGACCAGGAATCTAAAGCTACTTCAATTGTTTAGGCACCTAGAGAGGAAAGCCTCTTCAGTCTCCTGATATGGCCTGCCATGCTCTTATCTTTGGATAACTATCTGCTACCCACTGGTAGACAGAACCAGACAGGTTCTTAGAGGCCATGCGATCCAACCCATTTTATAAGTGGAGACAGTTCCATACAGGGTATGGTAGAGTGGTGACCCTCCCAAAAATGTCCATGTCCTAATCCCCAGAACCTATGAGTATGCTGCCTCACATGCCCAAAGGGTCTCTGTAGATATGAGTGAATGTAGAATGAAGTTAGGGATCTTGAGATGGGGAGACTATCCTGGATTATCCATGTTGCCCAGTTTAATCACAGGCTCCTTATAAGGGGAAGAGGAGGCAGGAGAGTGAGAGTCTGAGAAGTGACCATCGAAGCAGAGGTCAGGATGATGTCATTACCAGCTGGGAGTCACCTGCCAAGGAATGGGAGCATCCTCTAGAATCTTGAAAAGCTAAGGAAATGAATTCTATCCTAAAGCCTTGTTGTTGGCACCTTGACTACATCTCCATGAGTCCCATTTCAGACTTTTGATCTCTAGAGCTCTAAAATCATAAATCTGTATTGTTTTAAGCTACTACACTTGTGGTAGCTTGTTATAGCAGCAACAGAAAGCAGATGGGAACAGACAAAACTGGGTCAAGGACATCCCTTCTTTCTGCTTCCTTTGCCTGGAAACCTTCTCTGTTCAGCCCGTTTCTTCAGTTGACCAACTGCTGTCATGTTCAACCCTAGCTAAGGATGTGTTCTTGCAGAGCCTCCCTTCAGAACTGATACAGAACCTTCCATCAGCTCTCCTACAGTTCCCTGTGTCTTCTATGGAATATTCCACATTGTGGGCTGTGAGATTGAGTTTTTCCTCTCCCGCAGCAGACTGTGGACTCTTTGAGGGCATCAACTAGCCTCATTCATTCTTTGATCACAAATATTTAGCACAGAGAGTCTTGATGATTGGTTGTGAGTGAATCCATCAATGAATAAACAAAATATATTTTTTAAACTCAGCATTTTGAAGCTTTTTAGCAAGCATTAGTAAGTAACTATATTTTCTCTGAATATTTTTCTTGCTTTTGTTCTTTTTTCCCTCTCACCCAGGCAAGGGTGAAGATGACTGGGGAAACTATAAATTCAGGAGGGTTAACTGTGGAGTGACAGGACTGTGGGGACAGGCTCAGAATTGCTGATCCCAGGCAGGATTTGTGCCTCAAGCTCCTCATGAAGGGGCTTCCTTAAGCTTGTCACTGAGTTGTCTCAGCAACCTGGAAAAACAGCCCCCCTCTTTGAGGTGGTAGACCGATTTTCTGATATTCCCCAATCCCCAGACTAACCAGTTCATCTCCCCAAAAGGGAAGCATTTTTTGTAGGATGCTGAGAAAACACCAATGCCAAATATCATCTGGTTTCCATTGAGGGGTTCCAAAAATCTGTCATGGGCTAATTGTTTCTATTCATACGCATGAAGATAAGCATGAATGAAGATCTGTCACCAGCTCCTGGTTCTTGGTACCACTGGATTGACCTAAGCATATGGGTTATTTCGGAGAAGATAGTCCTTTGTTTTCTAGGCTCTTCTATGGCACATACCCATGACTCCTACAGGGCTCTTTGATGGCTTCTTGAGTATCTCAGACCCTGAGGAGACAATCAGGTTCCTTTGCCTCATTCCTTCAGCCTGGAAGTTGTGGGGTTGTTTCTGTCACTCAGATCCTTCACTTTAACTTCTGTGGATGTGGCTCCTGCTCAGGGTTTAAAGGGTGTGGCTCATATGCCATCACCAGGAAGAATCTAGATACTGGTGAGATAGGAACTCAAATTGCTGGCTGCTATGTTCTCTTTACCAATATTGATTTCCATTTTGCAGATAAAAACATTTAGCGTGAAAGCATGCTGATAGCCTGAAATAACCTGCAGTGGGCACAGCCTTGTGAAATACTTGGCAAAGGGAATAAATACATATTTATCCATTGAAACCAAAAATTTTTTGCCTAGGAGGGGCTCCATGGAAACTGCTTCACAAAGATATGTTTAAAGCAGTTATTTCCCCAACTTTGGTCTTAATATGTCACTCAAGAAGACAAGATTCTGGAGAACCATGTGGAAAGGGGTTCAATGATCAGGTGAACTTGAAAAAGTTCATCACCTTGGATGTCAGAAATTTGCAACAGACCCTGAGAAAATCTACAGCACAGAAACCTATTTACATTTGTTTAACTCAGAATTTCCCCAACTATTTCCCCATGAAAATTTCCCTGCACAAAATACCTGTTAATATGTCACATAATCAGCATTCTGCACCCCACATTTTTGAAGCCCCACATCTTGAGAAGCTTTCTCAGGACTCCTTAGAGAGGCAGGCTTCCTTACCAGGCTTTCTAAATCATGCATTTTATCATATATGAGGCAAGTGTCAGATACCATCTCAGTTAATACAGCAACTTTGAGGTAGGTACTAATCCCTCAGTCAGGAGTTAATTAAATAGTTGATATTAGTTATCTACCATGGGTTGCTAAGAGGTCTTTGTTATGAATTTAATTGAAATCTTGTCCTTCCTCATCTCCCACCCTGTACTTTCCCTGCTTCTAGCTCTGAGTTAGAGGAGGGAGATTGGGGAGTTACTTTTTTTCTTAATATTTTAATTTATTTTTGAGAGAGCACAAGCAAGGGAGGGCCAGAGAGAGAGAGAGGAGGACAGAGGATCTGAGGTGGGCTCTGTGCTGACAGCAGTGAGCCTGATGTGGGGCTTGAACTCACAAATCGAACTGCAAGAACGTGAGCTGAAGTCAGACACTCAACCAACTGAACCACCCGGGTGCTCCTCAAATTACTCTTTGTAGAGGGGCCCACTCAGAGCTGGGGAGAAGGAGTCATGTCCACATGATGCTCAGAACCCCAGTGGCCTGTCTTTTGCACATCCCAAAGATGGGAAGCAAGCTGGGCTCAACTCAAGACCTTTGAATCTCCTCCTTGGCTGCTATGTAGGAGATTCTCTACATCCAGACACAAAGCTTCAGGATGGTCATTCTAATGGATTCCCAAGCACAGTGTGTAGAGTGGGAAGCCTTTGGCCTCCAGGTTTCCTGTGCTGTGGTCTAAAACCTGTTCAGTCAAGTAGGATTGTACTGGAATTCTGCAGTTTGTGTTGGGAGCCCACGGCCAGCTGTTTATTATTTTAAGAACTCTGGGTTGCTGCCTTCAGACATGGGGGTGGGAGGACAGCCTACTGCACAAGGCGGCTGCCACCTTCTTCTGGGAATGACAATGTGGCTCTGTGCCCTCCACGGGGGCCCCTCAGGCACAGCTACCGCATTCCAGAGCTCTACCCAGCCAGATGAACAGAGACTATTTCATCTCATCAGGTACGGAGACAAAGTCAGGGCTCTAGCAATTGTGTTCCTCCCTGTCAGGTAACCTTTTTGTGAGGAAGACCCCACTAAGACCTTGAGACCAGGACACTCACAGCTTTAGCAGAGTACTGGGGGAGCGTCTTCACACGGAGCTTTAAGAAACACACTCTTGCCTTCCTCACCTTTCATAATGTGTCCCTGCCGGGTGCCCCACACGGTAAGAATGTCTCAGTGCCCCGCTGGGACATTTGTTATTGCCCAACCCAGCTCAACACCCCTTCCAGCCATGTCCCAAGAAGCCAGCACTGAGCACTTGAAATAAAACAGAGCGATGTCCTCGAGCTGTAAATGCCTCCCAAAGACACACGGACAGAACTTCATTGTTTCAGGGAAGAAGGCGCCTCACATAGTGGTCACATTGTGGTTACCGGGGGCCCGATGATTAATCCACAGAGAGGATGTGCAGGAGAGTGGAGCTGGCATCATTCCTGCAGGCGAAGATTCTTTAAAACTTCATGTATCTGACTGAACATGTGCCCCAGAAACACAAGATTTCCATTGTTAAGGTCTCTTTGGTGACCTCATTTTCCCAGTTGAGAGTTGGCATGTAAGTAATTACCTTTTCTGTCTGCACAAGGATACTGTGTTCCTGAAACTTAGGTGTTTCACACTTCAAAATATACGTTTTGCTGCTTATAACTATGCTTCTGAAGGTGCACACTTACAGGGGATTTATGAAATTTCTAATTTAGAAATGGGATATGAACCACTAATGCATGGAGAAATTAACAAAATCAGATACTGATCAGTCTATACATACTTGGTATAAATAATTAAATTATTCTTAAAGTCATTTATTTATTTATTTATTTATTTTTAAATGTTTTATTTATTTCTAGGAGAGAGAGAGACAGCGTGAGCAGGGAGGGTCAGAGAGAGGAGATACAGACTCTGAAACAGGCTCCAGGCTCTGAGCTGGCAGTCAGCACAAACCCGGCGGGGCTTGAACCCACGAACCGTGAGATCATGACCTGAGCTGAAGTCGGACGCTTAACCGACTGAGCCACCCAGGCGCCCCTTAAAGTCATTTTTTTAAAAGCCTTGTGCTAAGGTCTTTTAAAGGAATTCCAGGAGATTCCAACAGTATCTGCCAATGTTGACCATGGTTCTTGTCTGTTGCTTGATCACCACTGGGGGATGTGGACTCTCCCGCAATGGCCAACACTGTGTGTGAGGGGCTGACACAGATAGCATGGTGGTGTGATGGGTGAAAGTCCACAGCTCTGTCACTTACTAGTGCTGGGCCAAAGACAACTTCTATGAGCTTCTGTTTCCTCATGCAGGTATGAGGAATAAATCATAAAATGTGTATATAAGATGCTCTTGCACATACAGCTCATTGGAATGACCTCTTAAATAGAAATTCCAGTTCAGGGTGACACTATGATTTTGGACTGTTATTAAATTTTTTAGACATGGTCCCAGGGATTGTGCCTCTCAGGTCACTTTCAGAACTCATGGGGTAATTGGACAGTATAATAGGGACAGATATGGGACTGGTGCAGGAAGTAACTGGGGGAATGGACTGGCTATCAGAATGAGGGAGGTGAGTCTCAGAGAATTCATATTTATGTACCAGGTGACTGGGTCTTTAATCCAGCTCCTTTACTGCCCAGATTATATGGTTGCTAGATCCTCTGGGGAGACCCACATCAGAGGGCATGGCCTCCAGATCTATGTCCAGAAGCAAGCTTTCTGTCAAGGCAGACTGAGATAAGATGTCACCTGTTTTCATAACCTACCATCACATAAGCCAGGTCTAAAGCTCAGAATACAAAGCGGAGAGAGTTGTGTCCCTTTGTTTTGAGCTCTAGGCCTTTTTAATACCATCAAATGCCTCCTTGTTCCCTTGTTGTGCAACAGGGCAAGCAGCTCTGAACGGGACCTTTCGTAACTGGAAATTCCACAGTTCCAGTTGCCCCTGACTCTCGTCCATGCCAGACGACGTCCTCAGAGACTTTGAAGTTGCATGTTTGAATGAACCACTGCTCCACCCACACTTCTCACCCTATGTGCCTGCCCACAGTATCAGTCAGACTCCGGGAGAGCAGTGGGACCAGTTTCTGGCTACCAATGGGTAGGAGCTAGAGCTAGGAAGCCAGTGCTGCCCCACTACTCAGCTCTCCTAGTGTCTGGAGCTATAAGAATAGCATGTCCAGAAGCTCTATCTGTAAGGAGGAACTGAGCTCGTCTTGATAGGAATCCATCTAAGTCTCTTTTGCATCCTGGTTCTGGAAAGGGTATTCATGGGAGAAGGCATCTTACCTGATGTAGACCCAAGCATCCCTAGCCACATCCTGCCTGGAGTCAGACAGCAGAGCATCTGCTTTGCCTGCAGCTTCTGATTTCCTGATTTGAATTTTTTAAATTTATTTTTGAGAGAGAGAGAGAGAAACACAGAGTGTGAGTGGGGTAGGGACAGAGAGAGAGGGAGACACACAGAATCTGAAGCAGGCTCCAGGCTCTGAGCCATCAGCACAGAGCCCGATGTGGGGCTTGAACTCACCAAATGTGAGATCACGGCCTGAGCCGAAGTCAGATGCTTAACCGACTGAGTCACTCAGGTGCCCCACCTGCTTTCCTGATTTGTATGTGAAGAGATATGTGAACAGATAACCATGGATTATCTGATACCTATAGAGCCATGTGGGTTGAAAACACATCACAGGGATTGCTTTTTACTTAGGAGGAGAGGAGAAAAGAGTGACAAATTTTTGAGCACATACAATCCAACTGGCTATTTGACAGTAAATTTTATTTAAACATCACAACAAACACCACGAGACCATCTCCACTTGTACATATAAGGAAATTGAAGATCAGAGACTTTGAACTTAGCCCAGCTCTTTCTACTACTAAATAGAGTGATGAGATTCAAACCAAGGTCTATTTAACTCCAAGATAGACTCTTTCTTATAGAGCATGATTATTTTCTGATCCCTTTCCCACTGAGACCAATTATTAATAAGCCTTCTCCCTGGGCCAGCTCCTTCAGAGATGTGTCTTAAGTAGAGACATTCTTATTTGAGCCCCTCTAGCTCTTTCCTTTCCTCCTTGGTGGTGACAGTCATTTCCCTGGCCCTCTGTAAATGCCCAGAGGCCTCAGGTTCTCCTTATTTCTCCCTCAGTTCCCCAGCCAGAATGTATCTGAGATCCTTCATTCATGTTCCAAAAGCACAAAGGACATTTAGAGAAGAACTTCCTGTGTACACACTGTCCAAACTCAAAGGGATTTAAAACCATCAGCCCAGGGGAAGACTGTTGTGGAGTAGCAGCCAGGTCTGATTGTTTTTTTATAATCCTGGAATCCATCACAGTGTTGTGCCTATGCATGGAGAGATGAATGAATGGAGCTCTAAGAAATGAGGCCACTGGTGGAAGGGCATTTGAGGACATCAGGGAGCTTTCCTTGCATCTATGAAATCATAGCATGTTGGCTGACACCTCATAAGCCTGGGCACAATGCAAAAAGTATCCCAATATGTTAAATTTATTTGTTCATTTATTATTTTATTCAGTGTTTGCTGAGCACCAACTTTCTGTTAGATCACGCTAGGGGAGATAGCAGAATGAAAGAACATAGTCTTCAAAGAACTCAAGAAAGCAAGACAGCAAGGAATGGACACTTATCTCATCCTGAGAGATATATATGAGAAGACTTCCTGAGTGGGATGGCTTTGGGTTGCTACAAGGAAGTAGTAAGAAGTAAAAATTGGTAAAGGCATTAAACAACAAGACAACAAAAACAACAAGAACAACAGCAACAACATTGTTTTTCTCTATACTCACACCGACATTTCTGACATCAGATGTGGGGGTTTTTCCACACCAAGCAATTCTCTAGCTCTTGGCAGTCATCACTTGAGTGTCCTAGAGTTTAACCAAATTGCTACATTAACTGCACAGACCGCACGGGTTAAGAGCTTAGTCCACTAGACTGTCCCCCACTTCATAAACCCATTGCAAGGCCTGGGTTGTCACCTGTACTTCTGACTGGCTATAAATGGGGGTTCCCACAACTTCTCCTTGGATTGGGTCACTTGCTAGAACAGGTCACAGAGCTTCAGAAAACAGTTTACTTACTAGTGTACCAGTTTATTATAAAAGGAAACAATCAGGAACAGCAAGAAGGAAGAGAAGCATAGGGCAAGATGGGAAGGGGTTCATGGAGCCTCCATGCCCTCTCTGGGTTCACCACCCTCTCAACACCTCAATGTGTTTACTAACCAGGAACCTCTCTCTACCTTGTTGTTTGGGGGTTTTGTGGGGGATTCATTACATAGGCATGATTGCTTAAATCATTGGCCACTGGTAATTGAAAATCTCCAGTCCCTCTCCCCTTCTTGAGGAGGTTGGGGAAGAGACTGAAAGTTACAACCCTGTAATCACATGGCCGGTTTCCCTGGGAGCATCCCTCCATCTTTTGGAGCTTTCCACAAGTCATCCCATTAGTATAAACTCAAGTATGGTTGAAAGGTACATATTAAGAAAAATAAAAGATGTGCCCTTTACCTCTGTCACTCAGGAAACTCCAAGAGTTTGGCAGCTCTTTGCCAGGAATTGGGAACAAAGATCAAATATACACTTCTTATATTACAATATCACAGCCTTCTATGCAGAGGGAACAGAGCAATTAAAGCAGAACAGGTGTGAAAAAAAAAGCATGAGGTGTGGCCACAGTAAAGAATTTCATGAGAGGACGGGAATGAGCTTGAACAATCAGTAGCAGCCTTGCTATGTTAATGAGTTTGAAACTATATTATTCTTTTGTAGGGGCATGGATAATAATTATACTTTACATACATAGAATGCTTCTGTGATCAGTAAGCACTCTAAGTGCTTTATGTGAATGGTCTCATTAAATCTTTGCTACCATTCCAGCTTGGGCACTCTTACTATTTCCACATGATATATGAAGAAACAGAAGGTCAAAGCCATATAGATAGTCTATGTCAAAGTGGGAATTATAAGCCAGAAACTTTGAACTACCGTATCCTTCTGTCTTCAAGAGATATGGTGGGGTGAGCTCTCCAGAAACTGGACTTATCCCTTCTGATGATAAGCAACCCACGTAAAGGACAAATTATAACCTCAAGCCCTGGCTTGATACCTGTCCTCAAAGATCCAGCTCCAGATGACAATGTCAGGATGGCAAGCACCATGTGATGGCCCGGCCAGCTCATCAAATGGTCTTAGATTTGTGTGTTCAACATTTAGGAGACATTGAAGCTAGTGGAAGCTGAGAACACATGGAAAATGACCTTGTTGGCTAAGGGCTGAAGTTAAAATGCTTGGTTTGAATTTTGACTTCACCTGCCCCTTCCTCTTTTCTGGCTGCTCCTGTGGCCATGTGGCCCAGTCCCAAGGCCACTGTAGAGTAGCCTGTGCACAGAGTTGTAGCTTCTGGCCACCTGGTGTGTCTACTTTGCTCCATTACAGAATCCACTAATTTGAGTAACAATCTGCAAAATAATCCAAGAAGACCAGAGACATTTCTAATGTGTGAAAAGGTTCCCTGCTATGAGAAAATCTGGAAAGTGATGATGTGATTCATTGAAATATTTCACTGAAAGGCCCAAATAATCATTTGGGTGCAACATTTCTACATTAGTTCAGATATATATATATATATATATATTTAAATATATATATATATTTCCCCCCCGCCCCCCAGAGAACTCATGTATCTTCTTTCTTCTACCAGCCCAGTGAAGCAGGCAAGCGTTCTTTTCCTTTTTTGCAGGTGAGAAATCTGAAACTCAGAAAGTGACAGAGTCAGGCTTTCCAAATCAAATCGGTTTGGCTTTTGCTTCAGTACTTCTCCTTGTTGACACTGCCTTTTCTAGTCCTTTGATTCAAAGCCAAATGCTCTCTCTTCTACCTGAAATGATGCTGTTTAATTTATTGATCAGCAAGGATGGTGTTCTGCCTGCTTGCACCAAGGTGACATTTTTGTACATTAATAGCACCTTTCTGATTGGTCGATGACCATGCCATAGTAGTTATTAAATATTTTGATTACTGTTCCTATTTTTATATAAGTATTTAATATTTCTACTACATTAAGTTACTTCAAAGAGGATTTATGGCTGTTTATGAAAATACCACAAACCAGTAAGATAACATCTATCAGAAGTAGATAAAGAAGCAAAAAGAAATACAAGGATAAAAAAATAAATTTAAGCAGGAATGAGACCAACACGAAAGCATAGATTGTAAATTGGAAACACTTGCTAGAGATGAGCCACTTATTGGATTCCAAATCTGCCAGGAGCCAATGGCAGAAGAAATACTGATTGCTTATGATGTACAGCATCTTCAAGAAAAACTAAATGAAAAGCATATTTTATGCAAAATTATCTTCCTGAAACCCCTCAGAAATAGACTACTAATTTAGTTAATACTATTCCCATGATGTCTATGGAGTGGTCAGGACAGCAATGAGTTTCAAAGTCATTTCCATGGGCTGCTTGACTGACAGGCCCAACCAATATCCTACACTTGCTCTATTGCCTTGAGTTATCTGGTGACCTTCTGGGCAGATTTGCCTTCTCTCTCTACTTATAGTTTCTCTGATTAGATTCAAAGTTTTCCTGGAAAATTACCAAAAACAATAGCTTTTTAAAACTAGAAAAATAAGAGTTGAACAACAACTGAGTGGATGGGAATTCTCGGTTCTGCTCCAAGATTCTGTATTTGTTACCCAACTGAGCTCCTTTGTCCACAAGACAGGAACACCAAGTGGTGTCCATTGCCTTCTGACCTAACAGGTGGATAATCTTACAGGTATTCTTGTCAACTTCAGACCGATAGGAGTCAGTGCAATTCTTAATGCCTGTTCATTGTCACTCATTCATTCATCCTTTTATCAGAAGTGTGTAGAAAGTGACTATGTGCCTGTCCTGGAGACATAGATATGGGTAAGACACAGTGCTCCATGGAAGGGCTTATGCGAAGAGAGAGAAGACAAATATGCCTGGGGACTACCATAGGGCAACACAAGAAGCACTGTAATGCGGATATGTACAGTGTGGTGGGGAGGAAGGAGAGAAGAACCATTACCATCATTTGGGAGGTCAGAGACGGACTTCCAGTGAAGTTGGTGCTTGATTCCAGTCCTGGCATAAATCCCTCAAAGAAAGAAGGATGGAAGGAG
Organism: Proteles cristata cristata; assembly: GCA_017311185.1. Taxonomy (NCBI): domain Eukaryota; kingdom Metazoa; phylum Chordata; class Mammalia; order Carnivora; family Hyaenidae; genus Proteles; species Proteles cristata. The sequence goes on from JAESUZ010002157.1 coordinate 14,875, forward strand.
GTTATTGATGGGGAGAAAAGCATATTTATAGCAGGCAGTGAGCATGTGTTTGGGCACTAGAGAAAATACGAGGAGCACTGGGCAGAGTTGATCAGACTATTTCATCCACAAACCATGACTGGTTATTGCATTTTAAAAGAAAAAAATGCTTAAACACAGACTAATTTAAATTTTAACAGGGCATCCTTAGGAGCCAAACCTTCTCCATCTGCATTCATTAACACTCTGACATGGGTGGCTGAGGGAATCAGCGAGAAGCACAGTGCTGTGTGCTGGGCACATGCAGGGCTGTCTGATGGCCATGCCTCAAAAGATGAGCTAGTGACTGCCCATTTCCCCACAGAAATAATGTTTTTTTTTTCGATTTGAGCAACAGAATATGATGTTACGTCTTCCATGATGTACTTCTCTCCTTTTTGGTAAAAAGTGTTAGGCTTTGGCTCCATGTTTTGGTCTTGCATAAACTCCACTCTGTATGATTAATATGCAGCTCAATGGCCAAGAAAGAATGTGCTGCCTCCAACCCAGTTACACAGGCAATAATCCCAAAGCCATAGAATTTCAAAAATCATACCATGAGTTAATTTTTTTTCAAGCAGAAAGATCACATTGCCAGAAGAATGAAGTATATTTGGAGTTTGCCAAGTGCCAGGTTAAAGCTTTGCTTTGTGAGCTGTCTTCAAAATGGGGGGAAAAAATCAGTCTGTAGATAGTAAGTGCTTGAATTTTAAAAAACTAAATCCATATTGGAAATAACCTCTGAGGATTTGGGACACATCATTCAATATTTTTAATCTCATCAGCCACAATGGAATCAATATGAATATCAGGGGATTTGCTATATAAATTTAATAGACTTGAAAAATCTTAAAAGTCCAAATGAATGGATTATAAATGTTCTGTTAAGACAGATAATTGGCCAAATGTATAAATTTAATTCTCCTTAAAAATTTGTGGTAAAGTCATTTTTATCTTCAAAGACGAAGGAAGTTAGAAGCTTTGTCCTAACTTCACAAGAGTTCACAGGCTCAGAATCTGTCCTCACATATCTTGTTTGCTGTGATTGGAATCATCCAAGCCAACCGGTAGACCTGATATTAGGTTTCAGTTAGTTGTCTCAGTTTGCCAGATCCCTGAAAGGGTTCTGCCACAAGCACATGCTCATTAGCCAGCTTCCTTACTGCAATAGTAATTTTCTTTCATTCTATTTAAAGCAACCCTCACTCATACCATGGTAAGTGATTTTACACTGCACAAAATGTGCTGAAGCGCTCACATTTTGGCTGATCACAAACCACACAGGAATAGGACTTTACTCTTAAAGAATAGTTTGTGCCTGCCTTGGGTCTTTGCTGCTCACTTTTGACATTCTTTGCCAACTCCACATTCTCCAAGAAAGTGTAAATCCAACCACGGGAAAACGAGGTGTAGAATATGTGCCTCGTTTGATGACATCACCTTCTGGTCAGGGCTGTAAATTGTGTGAGACTATGCATGCAGATACTGGCTCCTAAGTGTTGGATTTTATAGCTGTATGTTCTGAGCTTGAAAACACATCATCTGAGGAATGGAGAGCATCCCTTCTGCCTAGCTGAGAGCTGTTCTGGGATCTTAAGGGAGTGCACTGGCCCAGAAGTCCAATGAATAGGAGGTTTTACACCTGAAACTGCTACTGCTTTGGGCCAAATGCTTGTGATAGTTTTATTATAGGTCTCAATTACATAATTCTGATAAATGCTAATGACTGCATGGGATGCCTTACCCTCAAGAAGAGGCTGCCTTCATTAAGTGACCTCAGGATCACCAGATAGGGCATTAAGCTGGTGAATGCTCCAAATTTCATCATTATAAGACAGCTCATTGTAAATTTCCTGGGAAGGGAACACTGTTGAGGTCCCTTTGGTGCAGTGGTTATCCACCTGGAATGATAGCGTCCCCAAGGAGACATCTGTCAAAGTCTGAAGACATTTTTAGTTGTAATAACTGGAGAAAGAGGGTGCTACCAACATCTAATGGGCAGAAAGAAGCCAGAAATACTGCTAAGCATCCTCCAGTGTACAAGGCAGTCCCCCACAACAAAGAATTAATTGGCCCCAGGTGTCAATAGTCCCAAAGTGGAGAAATCCTGCCTTCATGTCAATAAAAGAGGCTGTGAAAATGGGGAGAGGGAAGCTATGGGGAATCTGGCCCCTTGTGTGGGAAGTTCGAAGCCATCAGCAAAGAGAGGAACACATAATGGCAAACTTTTCATTTTGTTAAGGGTTAGTCCTTAATCTGTGCTAGAAAAGCATGGTTGTTAGGATTTGTTTCTATAGGTAAGAGTTCAATATGAAATGAAAATAAAGTCCCTAGGCTTTACTCATGGTTGGTGGAAAAGAGGAGCATGAAAAGAAGAAGTTCCCCCAGAAAATTCAGAATATAAGACCCAGATGAGCAGCCTGGATCCAGCCTCCATGGGGCTCTGGCAGTTTCCATGGAGAAAGATGGACATACAGAACTGCTTCCCCTAATTTGTTGGGTTTTCTGTCTTTGTAAAAATACGACGATCAATATTATCTACCAAGTTGGGCATGAAATTCCAAACCGGTAGCAGGTAGTGGGACGTAGATTGGGAACCCTCAGATATCCACCGGCAGGTCTCTCTGAAAAGTAACAATGGGCAAAGCATGGAGAGCAGCCATTTTCCCAGGCAAATTCTCCAGAAGTGGCACATGTTCAATAATTTCCAACAAAGACTTGAACACAGCAATTGTTTGCTACTCTGTGACAAAAAGGCATTAGAGAAGGCTGTGGAAAGCCAGACTGTGAAGCATGTAGAGGTGTTGAAAGGGTGGCACCTTATGTTGCATGGCTTGCTTTTTCCCACCAACACACCCCTCCTCCCAAACTTGCACTGTTGATGTTTATGCATCAACTTGTATGCATCCCTATCAGTCCCTGCAAATGTGATCACTGAGGTATCCACAGCAACTCACTAGCGTCTTACACTAGATCATGAGTTACCTCTCTCTTTGCTTCCTGTTTGCTCATAAAGAAACTGTCCAGGTTTCTTTGGTGTTTTCTTTGCTCAGATGTCAGCTGCATGAAGTCACATTGTTCCACAGGGGGACTTTTTGCTTGTGCCACTGCCTAGTGTTAACAGAGGGCTAATGCTGCTTGGCGTGAAGAAGGCTAGTCATTGTGGCCAAACTTCTGAGAGGTGCAAGAGGCCAAATGTCAGACTGCCAATTAAGCAGCAAGGTGGAAAATTCTTGTCTATCTTCTGGCTCAGATGAGCTGGTTGGGGGAAAAAATAAACTAAAGAGGCAGTAAGAAGAAAGATTTCATTTGTTAATGTATTTGACCGGTGCAAGAAATTATGCTACCATGACTGTCCTGTTCACAGTCACAAATCACATTTATCACACACACACACACACACACACACACGCACATGCACACATACATGCACCACAAGGACTCCAAGAAAGGGTCTCTTTGGCTTCAATTGCTGGAGTTCCTAGCTGGGAAAATCTGCATGAGAGAAGAAGTCAGCTTGTACCCCAAGTTCACAGTTGAAACTCTGCCCACCTGCTCCTATTAAGCCAATCAATCCAGTTTTGAGGATTCATACTGAGTTACAGAATGTCTATTATTAGGAAAATAGTAATCATACCACCATGCAGTGTTGCACAGAATGTGCACATACATAATCTTATCTGATCTGCACAACACCCTTCCTTCTCCCGTTCATTCATGGCCTGGTGTGCTATGTGCCTGACATGGGGCTTGTGGGATTAACTGGGAAGCGAGGTTAAGTAACTTGACCAGGATCATACAACTTCTAAGTGGTACAATTTGGACTTAAACCTGGGTCTTCTTACGTGTGGTCACAGACTTTTTCAACGAGTTACATGTTCCACTATCCACTCCCTTCGATAACTGCCATTTAGCTCAAGTAGGATTAGTGACTGGGGCCCCCAACTTAATGGCAATCTACTACTGGTGTTTATTTATCTCCTTTTTGGATTCTTCCAAGGAGAAGGGGGCTCAGCCCACTCTTCGGCATATCTGGATGAGGTCTATGCTTAACCAACTGAGTCACTCAGGCGCCCCAAGGATGAGGTCTATGATTAGAAGCCCCTTATTACCAAAGGGGACAATGTCGCCTAGTGACAGTCCTTCAGGTTTTTCCCAGTGGATGTTTTGTTCCAAAATACTGCCTGTGTTTCTCAACCTTTCAACGATATGTATAAGAAGTGTGAGTGGGGAGGGGGGGGGGCACCTGGGTGGCTCAGTCTGACTCTTGATGTCGGCTCATGATCTCACAGTCCGTGAAATCAAGCCGGGCATCAGGCTCCACACTGACAGTGTGGAACCTGCTTGGGATTCTCTCTCTCCTTTTCTCTCTTCTCCTCCCCCACTCATGCTTGCTAAATAAATAAATAAATATTAAATAAATAAAACATTAAAAAATAAACAGAAGTGTGCGTGGGTGATTTTATCTTATTTTACAGATGGCCAAATTGTGTCATAGGGATACAAAATGACTTGCTTAGAACCACATGAACATTCCATTGCTCCACAGGCAAATTTTTGGTATCTTTGCAACATATAGGTTTTGCCTTTTTTTTTTTTTTTTTGGTAAGGAAAATTAAATGCATCACACGACGTAGACATTTTGGCTCTATAGCCCTTGATTTTCCTTGGACTTGCTAGTTTAAGGTCGTGCGACTCCAGGTTTCTTCCTTTATATACACACATCACTCTTTATCCAAAGAATTGAAGAGCTTCCTCTTAAGCCAAACTAAAAGCCCATTTTATGGGCAGCATGGCTCATATTCTGTACCTTTGAATCCTAGGTCTAAAGTCAGGGGTTAACATTTCTCTTTCTCTCTCTGTGTCTCTGTCTGCCTGTCTGTCTGTCTCTCTTTCTCCCACTCTCTCATTCATTCATTCATCTAACAACTTATTCCACACATTTTCTAGGAATATTTATTGAGTATATATTCTGTGTCAAGTACTGTGGCAGTCCCTTAGGAACTCATCAGTAAACAAATGACCAAATGCTTGTGTGTGTGTGGATGTGTGTGTGTGTGGATGTGTGTGTATGCAGATGTGTATATGAGTACAGGTATGAACTAAGTCACCTGTATCATAACTATAATTCACATACAGAAATTGTCAGTATTTATTCCTCTTAGACCAAAAGTATAAAACAAAAACATTTCCGAAGGATATCTTTGGTTTTAATTTCTCTACAACTTTCCCGTAATCTTCTCTTTAGGCAACATAATTTGGGGAGGGCTTTTATTTTTAAGATCAACTCCTATCTTTTAACATGGATGTGTCAAATGGAGGATTGCATACTTCTCTTGCTATCATAGTGTAGATTAAACAACTAAGTCCTATACAACACATGTTGAAACTTCACAATTTCCTCGTGCCTCAGCCTCCCCACCACCAGTCTGCGAACACACCACCCAGCTGACCAGGAGTACCAGTGTGATAAGGCTAGTCCTTCCTTGCCACAAGATCCCCCTCTTGCCGTCCCCTGACTGTGACCTAGTGATAATCATACACAGTGGTAAAATCCCCTCTTGCCTAATTTCCAATAAAGACACTGTGTCAGGGGTGCCTGGGTGGCTTAGTCGGTTAAGCGTCCGACTTTCGCTTAGGTCATGATCTCGCGGTTTGTGGGTTTGAGCCCCGCGTCGGGCTCTGTGCTGACTGCCAGCTCAGAGCCTGGAGCCTGTTTCGGATTCTGTGTCTCCCTTTCTCTCTGACCCTCTCCTGCTCGCGCTGTCTCTCTCTCTCCTAGAAATAAATAAAACATTAAAAAAAAAAAAAGACACTGTGTCCAATAGATTCTTACTCTTTCTCGACTCCCCACCTGCTTGGTTGACCCCCTTCCTTAGATGCTCTTCCTCCACATGGCTCCCTCATGACTTTCGGTGTCCCTGTCTCTCTAGGATGTGTGAGTATAATACAGTGTGTTTTCCTGTGTCCCCTCTTGTGGCCACACCTGACTTACCATCTCTGAGCAATACAAAATTGCCATATATCAGACCTCTTAGTTTCTCCTTCCTTCTCTACTTCTAAGAGATTAACGTGCACTTTTATTTTAAAACAAACAAAAGATTGTCCTGCAAAAAACAAACCAAGCCAGAATCTGCTTGGTGAAGGCTTTCTCTTTAGCTGCATGAGACCTGGGATCTTGGTCCGGGATGACCAGGGGGTTCCCACACTTCCTACCAGGCTTATGTGGCCTCCCAACACTGCCTTCTGTTGGTGCTGTAGGTAGATTCTGACCAATGTGATATCTTCCACTTGGTCTGTCCAAGGGAGGCAGAGGAGCCCAGCACCTACCATTCCTTAATGGTCCCTTCCACCCAGCCCTGGGTAGGCCACTGGACTAATTCTGAGGATGTACCCCTTGTATTGGGGTTTCTGGCTTCTGCAATGATGCTGTTCCAACTAATTTGACTTCAGTGTTTTTCTCAACCTAATTTATTGGTATATTTTACCTCGAGTTATCTCCCTTAACATTGTTCTCTTTTCGCTGCTCCCTCAGTATCTTCAAGTACCATCTCATTTATCAGTGGTCCAATACCATCCATTTATTAAGCATAGAAATGTCTTATATTTGTAGAACTTTTACATACATTATTCTATTTAATCCACAAGACTGTCCTGTGAGGCAGGCATCCGTGTTACACATATTTAGAAAAAAATGGAAACTAGAGAGCAAGGAAGCAAAGCCCTTGGCTATAGTGGGTTCTAGACTCTTCTGAATATGGCTCAGCTACAGCCTCCACACAGTTACAACAAAGAAGGAGGGGCAGCCAAAGCTCTGTCCACTGGGGACACTGGTGTCCTCTGCATGTTCAAGGCTTGTACTCTGCTCCTGGGATCATTACTTCTTCTGTTTCAAAGTCCATGTTGCCTCAAAACATGGCACTGATGAGATTATTCCATGTTATTATTCTATGATATATGGTATATTTTATCTATATATTATGTAGGTTACATATATCTCTATATAAAATTTTAATATAATTATAAATTACCATTTACTGAATAACTCCCTCAGGAAGAACTTTTTATCCAGTATACTATTTAATTTTTAGGAAAAATCATGAACAAATATTGTTGTCCTCGTTTAAGGGGTTCAGAGATTGGGTAATTTTTCCAAAGTTATACCTGGACAAAGACAGGAACCCTCATTTGATTATCCCCTAAGCTCCTCTTTTTACTATAACAATTCTCCTCATTTAACTCACGCAAGATGTAGGTAAGTGCAAACTATGCTCTTGTTCCTGCTTGAATTTCTATGACAGAAAAAAGCAGAAAGTACTACATGGCCCTATGCTTGCTTTGTAATTGATCAGAGAGGTGAGAAGAAGGACACAGCATGGCAGATGTCGTGGGCATGTGACTCACCATGGCTGGAGGGATGGCAGGGGTCCACAGAGCTCCCCACCTGCTGTCCTCACTGCAATGCCCTCGAGATCAGTGGCAGTGTGGCAACAGGCACAATGGATACAGATTGTCACCTCTGCCAAGGCCTGGCTCCCTGACTGCGATCACTCTCCTGCTGTGTGACTTTTGCAATCTGCTGGCCCTCTCTCCGCACAGTTCCTGATTGCTGGGGTCCTTTCCAGCTCTTTTGCTCAATCTCATTAAGAAATGTGGATATATTTTTCTACAGCAACATTTAGGTACTTGCACAGTGATCTATAGGAACATTTTCCTGGAAAGACTTTGCATGGATTTTCCACTGCCTGCTGCCCTCACTAGCACTCGGGGAAACTGATTTTTTTTTTCCTTCCTGGTTGCGTTTGCCACTTACCCTACTGAAAACAGGAATTAAGACTTTAGACAGCTGCTTACCACATAAAATTTTCAAATAAAATATTCCTATTACATTTTCTTAGGGAAAAAGTTCACTCTACTAGATTAGCAAAACTAATGTAAATATGAAGTAATGCCAGTGGCTGCCTGCAGAAGGTGTTTTTAACTTTCCATTTTGACTTAAGGGCCCGTGCATTGAGGTGTCTGTGACACTGCTCTGTGTCACATTTGTGAGTAGGATGACGTTGTAATGCTTCCATAATGGTGAATATTATGTTAATGGAGGTTGATGCCAACGTGTACTAATATATATTTAGTCAGGTGGAGGCATTCCCAACTGGTAATGTAACTGGTGTGGTTAAATAATTTACACATATAAATAGAACAAGGAGGATTCAACTCTTATTCTGGACACTGCTTTTACCCTTGCATGAATATTTGATATTATTCTCTGGTGGCGAAAGTCTATTTTCACCCTGATGAAAAAAATACAAAAATATTCTGAACAAATTTTTCAATGAGTGGAACTCTAGCACAATCTTTCAAAACACCTATGATGGAGGTAGAGAAACCAAGTGCCTCAGAGACAGATGGCAGGTCACATCCCCCTGGATGTGGTCTCCTTGGTCACAGTCATATGGTATGGAGCCAAAGGGGTCGGTGGGAAAATGGCCAAGACAATTCAAGAGGTGAAACTCACCCCCCTTATTCACTTGTATCAGTAGATACAGAAAGATAAAGAGATCAAGGGAACACTTCTCTCTACTATTAACTCCCTATGTGGTTTGTAGGAAATCCCTTAACTTCTCAATTCTCTCATCTATCAAAAAGCTGTCTTCTGAGTTGTTTCATAAAATGATACTGTTAAGAGGGTAAGGAAGCAGTGAATCACTTTGCAAAACAATGTAAGTATGTAAAGCAATGGTGATGCGCTGGAAAGTCAAGAGTTCTGCAGAGCATTTTGAGCCAGGCCAGATCTGGGTCACCTCTCCCTGGGTCTGCAGGCTTACCCAGCAATTCCTCTGGAGTTGGTATCACAAAGCACTCCTTTTGATGCAATAGCCCTCCTGCCCCCAAGGCCTTCTCCCAGCCATCCTTTCCACATACCCCACATTTTGGGAGCAGATACCTCTTATCAGGAGCTGTCTCAGAATGTTATGGGAACATACATTTCAATAATAGAAAACAGAAGAATCCTGACAGTCCACACATCACATAATGAAGCAGAAATGCCCCGTGGACCAAGATGCCAGTCCTCGAAGGCCCCTTTCCCCATGCCAGGGCTCCCAAGGATCAGTCTTCTTGGCTAAGTTTCCCCCTTCCAGTGTGGCATGGTTTCATCCCACTGATCCAGACTTCTGTCTTCCTAATCCTCCCCAGGGGGCATCATGTCTAGAACTTCCAGGGCATATTGCCTCACGAAGATGATAGACTTTTTGTTTCCCTTTATTCTAATATTCACAGCCATTCTCCTGACTCAGGAGAAGCTGTCCAGCCCATTCCAGCCCTGTGCCAGGGGATTCCATAATCTGGAAAGTGAAGGAGGAGATGGGATCCTGCCACAAATTATACAGATGTTTTGAGGGTACTTTCTCCAAGGTGGCCCATGCATTTGAGAGAAGAACCGGCAGCGTTTTATATGTAAATTACTAAGAGTTTACTGCCCTCCCCATTTCACTTTGCTCTAAGTACATGCCCAAGTCAGTGAGAGTGTCCATGGGAATTGCTGCAGTGGGTTAGACCCGAGAGAGAAGTTCTAGCTCAATAGGTAGAAGGCCTTCCAAGAACAATGAGAAGTCTTTGGAATTTTATGGGCTCCATGAAACACAGAGATGACTTAATCTTGGAAGCGTTCCATCAGAATTGTATGACCAGCTAGCAGAGATGCTGTACAGCAAATTTTTACTGGGGTAAGATTGCTGGAGTCGAAGTTGTATCAGACATTTTAAAGTTTTCTTGCAATGCTAAGATACTTGGATTCTACAAACAAGTGGCCAGCGAAGTAGTTCTCCCTCAAGTGCAAGTGTACACACATGTGCGACACACACATGTACACATGAACATTCATAGGTGCTCTAAGATAGTAAGCTTCCCGATAGCGATCAGGTCCATGGCCAGGAGAATGCAGGACAATGGTAGATGCTCAAGGGAATTTTGCCCATAGGTTGTAGCCGAGTTGTTTGTTATAGGAGCAGGAACTTCTGGGAAAGAGGAAGAGACAGGAAAGAAGATAGGAAAAAATACCCAGAAGGCAAAGGTTACCTCTTGGCCTCGTTAAAATACTGTGTAGTGATCCCCAGGAATCTAGTTCTGGAGCAAGTCCACAAAGTAAGTCTTCAAAACGTTTGTACAAAAGATTCTTAAGTGAGCTCATAAATGTGACACCAAGCAAATACTTGGCAGAATTCACCCAAGTCATAAAAGGAGCTGTTGGGACCATCTTGCAGCATTACCTGCGCTGGCAAAGGCTTGGGTGCAGGGCTGCCTTCTCCTAATTAGGGATCAGGTATCAGGTAAATGACAGAGATTTCAAGTTTTATTTACATCTGGTCCGGAGCCAGTTCTTTCTGGTCTCTGGACTCTTGTCATAAAGGGGAACCAATATAAATTAGGATGAGACCAAAGAAAACATGTGAACTTTTTTATTGTAGAAATGTGAACTTTTCAGGGTAGGATCAGACCTAATGTGAGAGCATCATTCCTGGGGATGTTGGGGATGGGGAAAATGCTCTCAGTTGTGGACTGTTCTAGGAATTATCCTGACTGCAGTTTTCTCTCAACTGTTTTGTTTGTAATTGAATCACTAGAATCTTCGATTCAGGCCCTGATCAGAAATATTCACTGCCGGGCAAAGCTGCATTGGAAGATCCCTCAGCCTAAGAAAATATGACGTGTACTAAGGGCTTCGTTGATGAAGTACCACAGCCTGAGTGGCTCAAACAGCAGACATTTATCATCTAACAAGAACGATGCTAGAGTCTGAGCAGATGATTCCTGCTGCGTAGCAGGGACAATCTGCTCCCTGCCTCCCATGTAGGCATTGGGAGCTGGCTTGTCGGCCTTCTTTGGCATTCCTTAGCTTATAGAAGCATCATCCTTATCTTTGGCTTCATCTTTATGTGATGTTACACGCTTGTCTATGCCCAAATTTCCCCTTCTTACAAGGACACCATCAGATTAGATTAAGGTCCACACTAATGGCCTTATTTTAACCTGATGAACTGTGTAAAGGCTCATCTCCAAGCAGGGTCACATTCTGAGGTCCTGAGGGCTAATACTTCAGCATATGAATGGGGGGGAGGGCACAATTCAACCAATAACATCTGGTTGTCAAACCCCGGAGGGAAAGAAGCTATTGTAAATTAAATTTGCTTTAAAAACCCAAGAAGAGAGGCGCCTGGGTGGCTTAGTCGGTTGAGCGTCACTCTCGCTTAGGTCATGATCTCGCGGTTTGTGGGTTCGAGCCCCACATCGGGCTCTGTGCTGACTGCCAGCTCAGAGCCTGGAGCCTGTTTCAGAGTCTGTGTCTCCCTCTCTCTCTGACCTTCCCCTGCTCACGCTCTCTCTCTCTCTCTCTCCTAGAAATAAAAAATAAAAATAAAAAAAATAAATAAAAACCCAAGAAGAAAGTATCTGCAAAGTCCTGGTAGAGACTGTGATTCCAGCTCTTCAGTAGCACCACTTTAAATCATTTATTTTTGCATACCGTTATGCTTGTTCATCAGCCCCATGTAAGGATGCATTTGAAAAATTAGTTTATAGTTAAGTACCAAGAAAAACATGAGTCCACTTCATCCTTTCTGACAAGAACCACGTAATCACTATGTTTCACCTTTTGTTTGGGTTGCCAGAAATCTCAGAGCCAATACCCAGTCTTGTTTCCTCATTTATTTTTCCATCTTTTGTTGAGTTTGGTTTCACAGAGACTTTCATGTGCCTCTTTGAGCAGTTGCTTCATGGCCTTTCTGGTGAGAGGTGGATACCCTTTGGTGCAGCCAAAAGATGATTCTCCATGCCACTCACTGCTGCCTCTCTGACCCAACTCCTGAAATGGTAGTCTGTCATGAATTTCTCAATACGGTTTGCCCCAAGCATTCCTGGATTATCTCTTTAGGCGCACCGCACCTCCAACATTTTACCTGTTTGCTGAGCTTTTGAAAACTGGTTTAACCCTGCTCACAGCACGGAGCTGTTCACTCCCTTGAGTCAGATTTTATTTGAAGGGAAAGTCAGCCTTAAAAATCCAATTGCATAAAATACCAAAGCACCTTCTTTGTATGACAATCAAGTAAGAGGAGGCAAAAAGTCCTGTTTGTGCTTAAAGTCTTTAGGGAAGACAGTTATCATTTCTTTGAAACAGGAGGAATGAAAAATAGAGGGAATACACACACACACACACACACACACACACACACACACACACCACCACCACCACCACCACCACCAAAGAACTATAACTCACTTTAAAGTTCATTTTGGTCTCTGTGTATTACATTAATGGATTTCAAAAATAAAATAATTGACTAGGATGTTATTTGTATTTTGTAAATACCTGGTTGTGATAGGGAAAAATCTGTTTATAAGATGGCCGACAGGATTGATAGCGAAATTCCAGTCCCCAGCTGGCTGAAGACTTCTCTTCTGGGTTCTTCTTCCCACCCCCTTGCCACGTGCACCAAATTACTACCAATGCGGAATGCGGAAGTAACAGACTATAAATTGTTCCCTCTCCTTATGCTGGGGGCTCAGACCTCTGGAGAGTGATCTCTGAGCCTTCTGGTGTGAAATAAACCGCCTACCTTCTAAGATCTCCAAGTGCTGCATGGTTCTTCTGCCGGGTGATCCAGACCAAGTCCCTTAACAGTTGGGTATCTAAAGCTGGGACATACATACCTCAAGAATTTTCAGGGGGTGCCTGGGTGGCTCGGTAGGTTAAGTGTCTGACTCTTGACTTCAGCTCAGGCCATGATCACATGGTTTGTGTGTTCAAGCCCCACTTCAGGTTCTGCACTGACTGTGCCCAGCCTGCTTGGGATTTTCTCTCTTTCTCTCTCTGTCTCTCTCTGACCCTCCTGTTCTTTCTCCCTCTAAAAATAAATAGCTAAAAAACAGACCTTTCCTTGGTTTTTGACATCTTTTGAGCCATAATGTGGGGCTGTGAGGTTTAGCTATAGTTGCCTCAGTTTTACAAGCAGCAGTAAAATATGGAGGATCGGCTCACTGAGTTAGGGACTTCAATCTTCCGTGCGCTTGCTCTGTATTGTGAACTAATTCTTCTGCTGGATCTTTCAGATCTAAATTGGTGCTCAGCTCTGCCTGCACCCTTTTCAGTTATCTGTTAAAATTTTCGATCATATATATTTTTCAGATCCAGAAGACCTTTAATTGGTGTCTAAGTGGCTAACTTTGAGAGATTTCATCATTTGGAAAGCTCTCTTCAAATGCTTTCACGTGCGCTGTATCAAAGCCATCATCTCTTCTAGATTCACACCTCCTCTCTGAGAATCCTTAGGTGTGTTGTTACCGTCGTTTAGCCTGCCTCTGCTTTTCTGTGACTTTACTAATGGTGCCTGGTAGGCAGAGAGCCTGCGAAACATTGGGGGGCACCGGAGGGCAGAAGGCTCACCCTGTGGGCCAACCTGACTGCCTCTGGGCCCTCATGAAAATCTGTGCTGTCAGCCTCAGCCCCATAGTCACTCTGAGGAGGGAGGACCAGGCAGTCAGGCTCCATCCAGAAGAGAGGGAATCTGGGGAGCACTCAGGTTGCCGGCACTTTAATCTTCATCCAGACTTTGATGAGTGTTAGGAAGACAAAGACAACAGTGCTTCAGAAACATTTTACACCATGTCAAAAGTGGAATGTCGAAGTGGAATTTGTCTAACAAAATCTGGATACTTAAACATATCAGCATAAGACCTTACTTCAAAAAATTAAGAGAAAAATGCATGTTTCTTGCTGAATATAAACTATAATGGTATGCCTTTCAGTCAAGGTCCATGGGAAATACTCTAAAAATATCTTTATTGGGGTGCCTGGGTGGCTCAGTTGGTTAAACGTCCGACTTCAGCTCAGGTCATGATCTCACAGTCGGTGAGTTCAAGCCCCGTGTTGGGCTCTGTGCTGACAGCTCAGAGCCTGGAGCCTGCTTCAGATTCTCTCTCTCCCTCTCTCTCTGCTCCTCCTCTGTTCATGCTCTCTCTATCTCTCTCTCTCAAAAATAAATAAATATAAAAAATATCTTATTTTGTTGTTATTCTTTTTTTAAGTTATTTATTTATTTTTGAGAGAGATGGAGTGAGCATGAGTAGGGGAAGAACAGAGAGGGGAGGGCAGAGAGAGGGAATCCCAAGCAGCCCCATGCATGGCTCAAATTCATGAACCATGAGATCATGACCAGAGCTGAAATCAAGAGTCAGATGCTTGACCTATTGAGCCACCCAGGCACCACTTTTGTTATTCTTGAATGATGGTTCAGCTGGTTTAGAATTCTAGATTGAGTTCTATTCCCTCAGCACTTTGAGCTCATTGTTTTCATTGTTCTTTTATAGCCATTGTTGCTGATATGAAGTCTGTCATTGGTTGAATTGGCATCCATTTGTAAGTAATCTCTTTTTTCCATCACTTTTTACGTTTTTGTTTTGTTTTGCTTTGAATCTTTGGCATTGCCTGATTTAGACTTATTTGTTAGCCAAGTTGGTACTCTGATTTTTATTCAAAGTGCTCATCTCTTTCTTGAAATTGTGGGAAAATAGAAACCAAAAAAACCCAACAATGACAAGAATTAGGTATTTTTATTATGAATAATGAATAATAAAATGTGGCAGAATTAGCAATCGAACATTAACCAAGAGTAAATAGATGACTTTCAACACCGCAGATGTTTGAAATTGGTTGAAAAGAAATCTCTTGGATTAAAGCAGAAATCATAACGGAAATTATTAATTGCAAAAGCTAAATAACAAAAGCATAAGTGTCAAAGTTACATCTCACTTTTTCTGCTTCATCTCATTTTTTTTCTTTTTTATTTCTGGAGTCATCACAGTATATTGTATACTGTACTGTCTCCTGGCATTTGCTTCCTGCCATCAGATCTCCTTCCCTTTTTTTCCCCTCCATCTTCCTGATCTCTCTCTCTCTGTCTCTCTCTCTCTCTCTGTTTCATTCTGAGAGGTTTCTCCAGCTCTAGATTCCATTTTCAAATTCAAATTTCAAGTTCAAATGCAGGGATGCAGTATCAAATTCAGTTTCTCTCTAGTAGACCACTATACTGCTAAATTGGGGGTGTTTTTGTTTGTTTGTTTTACTTCTGTGAGCATGGTTTTCAAATTCAGAATTGATACTGGTTCCTTTTCAGTTGTGATGATTCTTCCTCAAAACATCCAGTACTTCCTTCAGATTGCTTTACCTTTCTAGTATTCTAAACACCCTTATTGCAAATTCTCTTCCTGACTTCTTTGTTAGATAAAGATTTGTGGGTATGAATTACCCCATTTGTTTCATCCCCTGCCTTCCTCTCAGGGTGCTGGTGGAGAGCAAGGACTTGGAAATCAGATTGCCTGAAAGAAATTCAGATTCCACCACGTGGTGGCTGTGTGAACTTGGATAAGTCAGATGTCCTCTGGTGCCTCAGTTTCCTCATTTGTAAAATGGAGATAATAGTTTTTCCTCAAGGAGTTGTTATGATGAAAAAGGCTAACATGTATAGATCACTTTGCAGATGCCTTGAGCAGCATAGATAGTATTTATTTTCCACTGAATAAGAATGAGAATTCTAGTAGGTACAGATAAGGGCGCATCTCATTTCCCCTCATCGTCTTCAGGGATCTCTTCATTATTTCCTGTCAACTTTACAAAAGGCTAATTTGTATTCATTGGAAGGTAATATAAATTTCTGTTTATTTCCTTTTTTGTCCAGTGCTTACAGAACTCTTTCATTGCCCTGAAATAAGGATGTCTAAGTAAGGATTTCTTTTCACAAATTTTCCTTATTACATGTCCTCCTCTTCTGTCTTAGTCCTTTTCAAATAAAGATGTTTCTTTTTGTAATATATTTCATTATGACTTTCGCCTGCTATAGACTGAACATTTGTGATCCCTCCTCCCCGAATTCATATATGAAGACTAATCCCCAGTGAAATGGTAGTAGAGTGTGGAGGTGAGTGAGTCAGGGTGGTGGAGCCTTCTGCCTCTCTAAGAAGAGACACATTAGCTTGTTTCCTCTCTCTGCTCTCCGCCTTGTGAGGATACAAGGAGACGACCATCTGCAAAGCAGGACGTGGGTTCTCACCAGAGCTGGGATCTGCCAGCACCTTGATCTTGGGCTTCCCAGTCCACAGAACTATGAGAAATAAATCTGTTGAAGCCACCCAATCTATGGTAATATTTTACAGCAGGCTGAATTGATTAGAACACTACCCATTTGCTATCTTTTCTTCTTAATTTCTGTTTGCCCCTTTTCTCATCTATAAAATCAGAAAAATCATACCTACCTAGCAGGCTTGTTCTGAGAATTACTCATGATGAGGTACCTAAGGAGTCTCTGTGTCTCATGAATAAATCATATGCCCACATTAAGAATGCCATAGAAAGGGGACACTTGCTGTTTCTATTTACAATAGTTTCTTATCCTACATTTGGTCACACGTTGAACCCTTAAACGAAAGCAGAAAACAGCCTCACAGAAGGACTGCTCGCGATAGACAATAAATGCTGGTTCTTCCCTGCTTTTCTGAACTTGAATTCCTATATTGACTTTTAGCCTATTTTCCCATATCTGTCATGATTTTTGTTTACATCTATTCTGGTTCCTCCTCATGTAATGCTGCTTTACAGTTTTGTATTCAATGTCACTAACTGAATTTTATGACACATTTTTCTAACTTTGGTCATGATGTTAAAAAAGGCTCTAGGACATCTCTTTTCTTTTCTCTCAGAGTCGTATTTCATTTCAGAAACAATGTCCTCTTGCATCTCACTGAGAACCCAGAAAACAGTTTCTGATCCTTGTTTGTTTTAATGGCTTTGCTTCACAAAGATGATATTTCATCTTATCTGTATGATATTTTTTTAAATGGTGAATTCCCAGTTTATGACCCTCCCCTGTTTCCACTTGCAGCTGTATAATCAATAGCAATTTTTAAATACAGCTTATCAAGCATTACTTCCAATGGTCTGAGTGTAGAGTTTTTTGAAAAGGCAGCAGGGAATTTGGTTTTGGAGTTTGGGTTTTTGATGTTTTTGTAACTTTCTATAGAAGAAGTTTAAACTCTTATGATATGAAATATTGTAAAGTGTGGTTTGGGTAAAATTTTTGTGATGTGGATTCTACAATAGTCTTCTTTGGCTGATTTATGTCAAGGGCTACCCTATTACCAGCAGAGGTTTTCTCTTTTGGAGAAAAATACCAAATACTTAGTGGCAATCATCTACCTGAGCCTATAACATATGTTCAAAGGAAATTAGGCTCAAGAAAATTGCCTCCGTGTTCTTTGTGCCGTCATTGGTGAGCTATTATTTGTTACCTGTTGACTCTTAGAGGACACAGAACACTGGACTGTCACAGGTATAAGCTGTTTTGTCACAGTTGTAGTTACAAACCTAGGAGATATTTGAAAAATGAAATCTGCACAATGAGGATTTGGTTACCTTCCTATTAGTGTTGATGTTATTCAAGGTAAAGGGATAGATGATTTTTTTTCTTGGGTGTTAAGAATATATTCTTGAGCTTGGAACATATTTTTCTTTTAATTAGAGAAACAATGGTCAACAATGTGCTCCTGAGAAGAATAGGAATTCATGAGTGTTGGCTCTAAGATGACAGGCGCTAAGTCTCAAGGAAACCCAAGTTAAGAGGATCTGGGCTTGTCCTGCCTGGGTTGTCTGTAGTGCTTCTGTAGCATGGAAGTGGAAAAGTTTCTCTAAATTTCTTTTTAAAAAGAGACAATTTTCTATATGGGCTAATTTATCCTTTGTACCACCATGAGGTGTGTTCTGGGGCAGGAACTCATACCTGGCTCATGTGACCATCCAGGATCACAGCAGATTTTATACATGTGGGATTGAAGTGGAGCATCAGCACAGAACAAGGCAAGAATGGACGATGATTAGAGGTGTGGGCTCCAACAGGTAATAACCCAGTAATAAGAAAACTGTTAAACCTCTAGCAGGAGCCAGTCTCCATGTGAGGCACGTACGTAGCTGCTACTCCATCTAAGTGTTTACATTTAGATGTTAACCCATTTTAAGTGTCCTGCCAGACAAGTCCTGCTGTTCTCCTTTCATAAATGAGGCAACCAAGGGACTTGGTTGGGTGGCCTTGGGAAAGTTGCTTCTTCTCTGTCGTCAGTGTGGACTTGGCCCTTATTATGCTGCAGTCCCTTCTAGCACTGACACTTGTGGCTCTAGCCTGTTCCACTGCTTGCTAGTCTATTCCACATACAGGCCAGAGACATTGCTGGCAGACACTGTGTTTCCCTTCACATTTATGCGATTGTGGTTTACAAATATATTCATTCTTTGAGTATGCCAACTACTCTCTTCAAAATACACCAGAGCCCAATACCCCACCAGAAGCTGGCTCAGAAAATGCTCCAGAGGCTGCTCAAGGCTGGCTTGGAAACCCATCCTCTGAATTAAGCCAAGGAAAGATGCCAACTTACTCTGCAGGGGAGAGAAGGCCTCATATAGAGTGGGACACAGGCATCCTGTGCTACTCATTCTTTAAGACCAAAAGTAATTATCAACATGCTGTTTTTTATGCCAACCGTGGGCACTGGAGTTACTAATCATTAATACCATGAATGCAACCTTTAGATTATTACCCAGAGGGATTAGAAACAGCCAATATGGCCACAAGTGCTGACTGTGTAGCTCAGGCTGCATTGGTAGCCTCATAGTCCCTGGAGGAAGGACCAGCCTCCTCCCTTCATAAAGGCCCTTACCCAGCCAAGAGCCCTCCTCTCATCACTTTGTGGCATTTCCAGGATTCAAATCAGAGAATTTATCTCATTCATCAACAGAATGTAGTTTCTAAAACATTGGTCTTAGCAGCTATCAGTGCTCTGATGACTATTTCAGGGGGACTAATTTGTGTGTCCTAACTGTATGTTTATTCTTTAAATGTTACATATATTTATATGTAAGCTCTTACAATGGACACATTTGTATAAGAGGTTCAAAGAGAGCTAAATTCTATAAACTCTTTGATGAGGCTATTTATTTATTTTAATACATGTAGTGAAGATCAAAACACTTGGAGAAGTTTTAAGAGTGTTCAACTGCCATCAATCCTAGAATTTATCATATTGGATAAAAGGAGGTGGCTAATCAGAATCTTTCATCCAATTATTCTTATGTAGTAGAGGTTGTGAGCACCTTTCTTTGGACAACAATATAATAACATATGATACCAGCAACTGCATCTCCTCTTCTTACTGGCAGTAAGTTTGCAGGGCACTCACAAAACAGTCTTGTAGGAATTGTAATAAAATTGGCAATAAATGGCTTAAAAGTCTTTATTGTTGACAGAGTCTTTTTGTGCTTGGCTTAGAAAACAAGATTCTCTCCATGATGAACAAGCAAGGTAGAGGTGTTAACATTTCAAACACATAAACACTCTTAACTACACACATCGATGATATCTTATTGGTAACTTCTCTTCATAGTACAGAAACATTGTTCAGGATTCCTAGTTCTACTGATCAAGGGGCCTGATGAATTTCCCAAGTGCAAATATCAACAGTTAATAAATCAATTTTCTTTTTAATGGGATAGAAGAGGCAATAGTTCTGGTGGGGTAGTAAAACCTGGGTAGAGGCATTATCCAAACTCCATTCTATGTGCGAGTCAAGACAAAGTTTACTCTGAGAGTCTTTGTGTGTGTGTGAAAAATAGGCATGGACTGTATTGTTTTTGCAATTTAATACCCATTTCAGTTCAAATTTATGGCAGAAACAACTATAAAGTTGCAAATAAAAAGCATTCAAAAGCAAAACATATCCAATCTCCATATCCCTCTATAAAAGTCTGGAATTCTCATCAGGCATTCTTCAGAAATGCTATCTGGACTTCAAAGTGCCCTTCAATCCTCCCATTGAATGCTAACCCCAGCCTTCGAGCTGCCCTCATTTCCGATGTGACAGCAACCCTACACCCCAATCTTGACAGGAAGATGGCCTTACTGCCAGGTATCTCTTCCTCCCCCACCTCAGCTGGACTTTCCCCACCAGCTGGAAAGACTTTGTTGCCTTTCAGACAATAGTCAGAGCCCATAGTTGTGACATGTTAAATCTCACATGTGATTCACGCACATTTACCAACCCTACTTTCAGCCTTCACTTCTCTACCTCTCTGTAGTGACTGTGACTTCCTGTTATCATATCTGTAATGAAGACAGTTACTGTCAGGCAAGTTTATTTTGCCACATCTGCAGTCAACAAAGGCCGAGAGGGGAAATCTCAATCTGTACATCAGAGAATAAAAATAGAGTCTGGCCTTTTAGAATAGAGATGAATGAATGAGAGAAGGAAATCATACCAAAGTAAAAATACCACACTTTCTCAATTCAAGTAGCCTTTAGTGTTAAATCCTTGCTCAACTATTTACAATTCATAAGACGTTGGAGAGGTCATTTCACTTTACTGAGACTTTGGTTTTGCATAGGCAAAATAAGATAAAATGTCTTCTTTATAGAATTCTAGTGAAGATTAAGGATTATAATATTAGGGATGAGAAGCGCCTTCTGACACTTGTAAGTGTTGGTGCTGCTGTAGTCACAGATGTAGTGGTTATGGTGGTAGAATTATCGTAGATGCTGCTTGAGGAGTTGTTGGTGTAAATGGTGTTGTTGGTGATGGTGGAGGTAAAGATGGAGATACTACTGGTGGTACATTGGTGATGTTGGTGATGGTGCAGGTGGTGGTGGTAGTTGTGGAAGTGATAAAGATGGAGAGGGAAGTGGTGGTGGTGGAGGTCATAGTGAAGGTAGAGGTGTTGGTGGTGAAAGTGATAGAGGTGGTGGTGTTAGCAGTGCAGTGGTGATTAGAAAGTCACTAAGTCACACATAGAGGAACCCCAGACTTCTAGGAGAGTCTGACAACAGGCTTCAGTTAACATGGGCTCTAGGGACACAGACTTTCCTTAATTTTCTAGGCAAATGAGCCTTGAACAATGGTGCAAAGTTAACATGTAAAGTGAAAAGTGAAATCAGTTTTGGATGCATGAAATGTAAGCATGCACATTAGGGAAACTGAAAAAAAATTTTAAGGAAAAAAATAAAACCTCTTGTTTTAAATGCTATGTTCATGGCACTTGATAATGTTAGAGAAATAGGCCAAAGAACTAGAAAGAGACTTAACACACACACACACACACACACACACACACACACACACACACACACACATCCTTTTGTTCAATTAACAATCTTAGGAAAGAGTTACTGTATTATTATCTCCATTTTACAGATGAGAAAGCTAAGGTTCAGAAAAGAAGGAAGCACTGTAGAAAGTTCTTGGGCTTCAATCCTAGGTTTTGTATGCATCATTTGTTTGACTTCATCTTTCACTCCCCCTCTTCAAACTGTAATTTCTTCATCCTTGGCAAAAATGCTAACAATCATGTTCAAGAATTGTTATAGAGCATAAACAAGTTATATGTTTGGTCTACAACAATGGCAGCTTCATATAAAAGATCAAGCATGATACTTATATAGAAAGCCTTCAGCAAAAATACCTACCTTCCATTCATTCACTTATTCACTCTTGAGATTATTCTTCTACTGTCTATTAGTTTATCCAAGCAGTCCAGATAGACTGTATGAGAAGCCAAGAAGTCCATGTTAAACCTCCAAGAATTCTATCAGTTGGGAATTTTGAGTTTCAAGGAATAGAAAACCTGGTCTAAATTTATAAAGGAATTTATTGCCTAATGTGACTAAAAAGTCAATATCAGACATGGCTGCACCATGGGCTTCACTGATATTTATGACTCAGTTTCTGTCATTTCTATTCAGCATAAGTCCCTGTGAACTAGTTCCTTTTTTGGTCAGACTCTCCGCTAATGATTGTAAGATCAGTAGCTTCTAAATGTACATACCCCCACTTTTAAGTACAGCATAAGGAAAAAGTTTCCCTCATAACTCTCTAGTCTGGGGCCTGACTTCTAGGCCAGAACCAATCCCTTTTCCCAGTGAAATTGGTTACTCTGTTGAGCTTCAACCAATGATACTTGTCCCTGGAGTATTTGAGGCAATTCCCCACACCACACACACTGGAGGGGGATAAAGCTGTTTCTTCAACAAAGTGCAAGTTATGGTGCAATTAGAGGAAGGTTGAATTCCCTCTGAGTGGCAAGGCAACAAATTACCCCTATAGGAATTAACACTGTTCTTCCTAAACCTGGTATACCAACCCCCCCCCCCCACATCATTCCCTCTCTATGATCCATCTTTCCCAAAAGCTGGAAGCCCAGGACTCATCTTGGACACTTTCCTTGACCTTCCTGTTAGCCACTGCGCTTCCATGGCCATTTTCTGTCAATTGTACCTTTTCTCTCTCTGATCTCCCATATGCTATTGTTCTGGCAACACAAAATACTGCTGATTGCCCTTTATCCTAGTTAGTATAAGTAAGATATTAGCTTCAGTGTCAAACTTTTCTGATCCACTGCTAAATGTAAGTTTCCTCTGTTATGTTTTCAAATCCCTGACCACAGTTTGTAATTATAAATGAGAGCAAATGGTCAAATAAAAACTGGAGCTTACAATGCCCTGGCCTGTTTTTATTCACCATGGCTCCAGTGACAATCAAAATGCTGACATGGAGGATATGGTGATCCATGAAATATTTGAATGAACGAACAAATGAATGAATGAATGAATGAATACAGATGCCTTGTTCTATATAGTGGAGGTAATAAATTACTGGTAGGTCAGGGTAAGGTCTTCTGATTACATATCTAGTGCCCCTTCTTCTCCCCTGGGAAGAAGCTTGGTGTAACTGGGCAATATTTAACAGCCAGTCTGTTAGAGTTTTCTGACCAAAAGTGTAGAAGCTGCTTTTAGACAATTGGCTGGAGCAATAGAAACTTGATCAAGGCTAAAGGGCCCACAGTGACCACCTGGCTTGACAGGCCCGTCAAGTGATGCACCTCAAAATATCCATAAGGCTTACTTAACCAATGGGCTACTTATAACTAGGCACAGTTACCAGAAAAGGGAAAATTCCATATGTCACCATACTTCATCACTTCCCTCTTTAAAAATAGCCTGCACCCACTGCCTCCTGGCTGACAGCCTCACCTCTGCTGTTCCACCTGCTGCTCTCTTGTGGTGTATTCAGTAAACCTCTATCTACTTTGTTCTGTCTCTGGTGAGTCCTTTCACTGCCCATGTCACTGGCTTCTCTTATCAGTTGTCGTCCCACATTTGGGGGCCCCCATGTGATCGAGAAACACCACATTTAGACACCACAAGAAGGAAGTGGGGAGATAAGAGTGGCTGATTGGATAAGGTGGGAAACTGTGGCCCTGAAAAGATGACACAGCAGAGCAGTAAGGGAGCTTAATAACTTGGAAATGGCAATGAACCTGTGTTTGATGACTCTGAAAGGGGTATAAGCCTTAAGAAGTGCAGAACAAGAATATGTTGACTGAAGCCCCCTTCCTCCTTTCCGTGATGAAATTCCTGTGAAGCTGCTAGTCACAGGCTGGGATTAGCCACCTGCAGGCCCTGGGACTTGAAGCATTCAAGCCAGAGACTCTAAGATTGGTTTTTCTTCCTCAAAATCTGCAGAATCCTGTCCTTATCGAGGACCCCAGAAGGCTTCTCATTCACCCTGGAGTTCCGTTGGGGCCAGAGCCAATATTAGCATCCTTGTCTGTATCTGTTGGGTTTCCCAGAGAAATAGAACCAACGGGGTGAATGTGTGTGTGTGGGGGGGCGGGGGTTGGGAATGTGGAGATAGAGAGAGAGAGAGAGAGAGAGAGGACAAATTTATTTATTTATTTTAAGGATTTGGATCCTGTGACTATGGAAGCTGGAAAGTCCAGCGTCTGCAGGGTGATCATCAGGCTGGATACTCAGGGAAGAGCCTATGTTGCAGTTCAAGTTCAAGGCTGTCTGCTGGCAGAATTCCTTCTTGCTCAGGGGAAGTCAGTCTTTGGTCTATTCATGCCTTTCATCCATATTATGGATGACCATCTGCGTTATTCAAAGTCTACCAATTTAAATGTTAATCTCATCCAGAAAACATCCTCATAGAAACATCAGGAATGATACATGATTAAGTGTTTGGGCATCATGGTCTCACCAAGTTGATGTATAAAATTAACTATCACATTATCTAAGCCATTGATCTTGGCCAAAGTTAAAGAAAAGTGTTAGAATAAAGTGTTTGCCTCCATGGTATAAATAATAAGAATTAATGAGACCTATTATCAAAATTGTCTTCCCATGGGGCACCTGGGTGGCTCAGTTGGTTAAACAACCAACTCTGGATTTTGGCTCATGTCATGATCTCATGGTTTATGGAATAGAGCCTCATGTTGGGCTCTGTGCTGATAGCAGGGAGCCTGCTCTCTCCCTCTCTTCCCCTCCCCCCTCAAAATAAATAAATAAACATTTAAAAATTTGTCTTCTCTGCGTCCTACCATGTTGTATAAAATTCCAGCATTTGAAATTCATTCTTTTGGATTTATAAGTATTTTCATGTTCAAGAGCTCCTGTTGATATTTAAATATCTTGTGGGGGTTCTATCTTTATATTCCCACATTTTATTTGCAAATTTATAATTTAGAAATAGAAAAACAGATTAAAAATAAGAAGATGGTTGTAAGAACTAAATGAGATTAAAGTTTGGTCCAGTTTCTTTAAGTTGTAAGCACTCTGAAAGTAACCATTGCTTTGTCATTATCATTATTGTGATCATATTCAAAATCTACACAATTCTGTGTTAAATAGGCTTTCCCATTTTATAGCTGATAAAAAAATGTAGGTTTAGCGAGCCATAAGGTAACTTACCAAACTCATGCATCTGGTCAGAGGCAGAGACAGGAGCTGATCTGTAGTCTGTGTGAAGTCCAGGCCTTTGTTATTTCTTCTGTCTTACTATTTCCACTCCTAGACTTCCCAAACCAACCTTAATCCCAGGATGAAGACCAAGTTTGACTCTTCTCTTGCTGCCAGTACCTAGCACAGAGCCAGCCACATGGCAAGTGGCCTCTAAGTACCCAGAGATAGTTCACTCTATCAGAGAATAACCTGTCTGGGCCCAAACATGGATGTCTGAGAGCATTACTGGGATTTACAAAGGTGGGAGTCAATCTGTTTGCTGAGGAGACAAATAGTGCTAGATTAACCGTCACCTACAGTCATCCCCTGAGCACCCACTCAGGAGCCAGCAGCCCCAGCTTCTAGGAAGTTAAGCACAAGGAGCCCAGCCCACAGAGTTAGGCTTGAAAGAATCTTGAAGCATTTTCCCAGGAGCCTTTGGTCAAGGCAAGAACATTGAAGCCCCTTCTCTAAATCCTGAGGGAAGCACAGATCTCTGCTCCCTTTAGTGGGGCCAGGCTGGTGTGTTTGAGCTGAGACTGAAATGTATACTACACATCTGGGCAGTGGGGAGATGGAGAGGGCTGGTGTGGTCAGCGGGGGTGCAAGGCCATTTCAGGGCAGTTAAGCTGGAGAAACCCGAGTACAGCAGGGTCTGAGTCACTCTGGACTCTGGGAGCTGCCGATCGGGTGGGGACTGACACCTGAACCCATCTGCGGCTTTGCCCTGGCTAGCCCTGCCCTGCCTTGTCCAGCTCAGCTCAGCCTGGCCAGGCCAGGCCCCACTGGTTCCAGCCCAAAGGAATTGAGACCAAACTACAGAGCCAGGAATTCTGAGCAATGGAAGTGATGTCAGCGGGGGGTGAGGCACAGTGTGTGCAGAGCCCCAGGAGGTGTCTGTTCAGAGGTCCCTGCCTCTGAGTGTGATCTGCTGCTATCATGCACTTCCCCCTGACTCTCTGAGTATATGTTCTGGGCACCTATGTATACGTCTGTGTTCATGTCTATGTGTGTTGTCGGCTTGTGTGTCTGGTATGTTTCCCCTGGAAAATGAAATCATAATTGACTTTGTTGTAGAATTTTGTTGGTCAAAGTGCAGCAGCCCTTAAAGGTTTTAAAAACTTCTTCGTATGTGCAAGGCCTCGTGCTATGGGCTATTTCGGACACTGAAAAGAACCAGCCCTCTAGTGTGTGTTCAGCTTGGACCACACACTTTCTTATGAGAGCCAAGCCTGCTGCCCAGGAGTGTTTGTCCAGAGCCGAGAACAAGGTGTGAACATGGTCACTGTGGTTTGGTGGCCAGAGACATCAGCCTAGGCAGTTGGGTGAGGGGCAGGAGAGTTGTATGTCAGGATTTGCCACCTTCTCCAAGCATTTTCCTACTTACAGAAATGTTGTGTCTTCTTTTTATGATAACAAAAATCAATATATTTCTTAAATGTGTCAGAGTGATAAAGGCAAAATGTTATTTGTTGGGTTTTCTCCCCCAGAACAATCCAGACTCCCACCGTGAGGACTGGTAGTTCAGTATATGGCCACCATGGCCCACTCTAAGGTCCCCTCCCCATCATGTGGTGATGACTGCTGGTGTCTGATCCTGCTGCTTAGACTAAAGCTGTGACAGTCAGGCAGAGAAGCAGTGGGTAGAAAATTATTCCACTTGGGCCAAACCATCACTGATCTGGAAAAGGGGAAATAACACATAAGAGGGAGGAACTCAACTGTGAATGAAAAACTCAGGACTCAGACTGGGGATCTCTGAAGATTTAGCAGCAGGTTAGAGGGAATAATGAGATATTTGTGAGGACTCCTTGAAGAGAGAATAAAGAGAGGGAAAGAGGGAGAAAGGGAGAGAATGCGAGAAGGAAGAGGGGGGAGGAAGGAAGAGAGAGAGAACAAAACACCAGATAATACTCTGATGACAAATCCAGAGAAGGCGCTTGAAACCTCTTCCCACATTCTAAGTTGCTCTGTAGACTTCGTAACAACTTGGCTTGCACAGCCTATGATGTTGCATCCCTCCATATAAAACATAGCCCAGTAATGGTGGATGCAGTAATGAAACGAGCCAGCTGTCACTCTGGTGCACCCTCTATTGTCCTCTGACAAATACCAAGGACAGGCAAGTGCCTGTGTAGTTCAGCTGCCACCTCAAGAAAATGTCCCCCTCTAGGTCTACCACTTAGTATTGCGATGGCCTTCGACTTCTCCACTGCAGAGGGAGCTTCTGCAGAGGCATTTTCCAAGATATCCCTCATGGGATGAGGCACAGAGCCTTGGATACTGAATGTACTCAATAAATACTTAATATATATATGATCATTTAAAACAGTCCACGTGGAGAGTTGTTTTGTGAGTCCCCAAATAGAACTTGGAAACTCCTGCTATGAGACTGACTTTGACACTGAGGGGGCTCACTGTGGCATCTTTCCAACCCTTACTAATCCACTCGCTCACCTGAAGAAATAGCAGGACTCTGCTCACTCTCTTCCCATACTGTAGCCTGTCATCTGGGAGTGACTTTCCTACTCTACTCCTGGTTTGGTTTACAAGGCACAAAAGGAATATAATCAGGCATATGGTCCTCATGATGGCCTGTTCTATTATACTCAATACCATTTTGGATTTGGTGTGGGCAGGCCATTAAACATTTCAGGAGGGCTGAATCACAAGTGGGCTCCATCAGTTTGGTGAGGGAGGGCCTCTCAGCTTCTACTAGGGGTGGCTTCCTGATACTCACAGAAAACCCAAGGAATACCTACCATTCTTGTGGACAGATGCATTGTGTAGCAGCCAACATTCTGGACGAGTTTCATTCACTGGTTGATGGGTGAGGAGACAGTCTTGGGATCCTCTGGCCACCATGCTTTAAGTGAGGAACTTCCCTGTGAATTTGGACCAAGCCTCTAGCCACCCAACAGAGCAAGACTGTGCCAAGAACTTAGCAAAGACAGACTTCCCAGAGTTCCTCAGCTTCTTAGAAAGCAAAACGGCCCATCTCCATTTATCACCATAAATGGCCTGCCTGAACTGCTGGTGTCTTCAGTCTGTGCCATAATATTTCATTCAACTACCCATTCGTTACACACATCCTTGGAGCAAATAACATTAATGTAAATAATTTGGGAAGCATTGTTCCATCTGTTGAAAATGTGCAGTAGTTGCTTCGCCCCTTGTCTAAACTGGGGCAGCTACTTTCAGGCAAGTTTGGGAGGTAAATGAACTGTCTGGATGCTTTTCTTGGCAGTCTCTCTTATTAGTGGGAGGTGGCAGTAACAAGAACATGAGGAAGACGGAAAATGTTTACTTAAAGTCATGGCCAAATGGCGAGGGAGAGTTTAAGATAAATCATAAGCTGTCAATGATGACAACTGCAGACTGCTACTAGTTCACTCCTGTTTATGAAGCTTCAGATGCTACATTTAGAAAGCGAAGGAGTTTATTGGTAGAAGTTGCTGATGGTTTAGACGTCAATGTTTGAGGCAAGAGGTAGCAGCCACTCGGACTGGGAATGGTGAACGCATGAAGCTCTTACATGGTCGTTCTGGGTGCATCTCTGCCCAGTGAATGGACGCCACTGACTCAGATTTCCCTTCAAGACTCAGATCATGGATCACTACACTTTTGTCACATGGCAAGCAATTGTAGAGCATTATAGTGAAGGGCCAAAGGCATAATAGAGCTGGGTTCTTTGTGTTTCCGGATGCTTTTCTTGTCTATGGTAATTTTGCTTGGGTGTTGATTTTTGAATTGCAGCTTACAGCTTGTGAACATGTTCATGCTTTGTTCATGTGAACAAAATACCAGAATCTTTTGAGGTTAGACAGCATTCTCAATAGTTTTCCCCCAAACTTCTCTCTTAATTTACACTCATAAAACACAAAATGAGTTCTTGTGAGCCTTCCGTGTTTATCTTACTGAACTGCAATGTCTTCTGTTCTATCATTCACTCTTAGCAAGACACTGTATCAGTGGCAAGTTGCAGAGAGTGATTATGTTCTGCACTTACTCAAAAGGCCTGCGAACACCTGGAAAGAGCTCTTCTGTGACTTGTACATCCCTTCTTTCTACATGTCTCTCAAACATTTATAAAGTGCAGGTGAGGGTCCAGATACAATGGAAAGTGTATTATTCCAGATATATTGGAAAGTCCATAATATTAGAGGTATGGAGTAATCAGGAAGGACTGCATTGTCAACAAACCACAGTGAAAAATGGCGAATAGCTTCTATGGTGATAGAAACTTGTATAAATCATTGAGAAGAGGTAAAGTAGGTAGAGTTCAAATCCCTAAGGAAATTGAGCAAGATGGTATTTAATCCAGGTGTCAGAGGTAGGCTGGAATTTTCCAGATTCACAAGTGAGGCTAGGTTACTCCAGACAGAAGAAAAGACAATCAAAAGCACACTTTGTCTCAAAGTGGCTCAAGCTCTCTGTGGCTGGAACATGATTTACAGGGATGGTGGCTGAAGGTGAATAGGGGAATTAATTGTAAATTTTATTTTTATTTATTTGTTTTTTTAGTCTTTAAATTTTTTTCTTTCATAGTTTATTGTCAAGTTGGTTTCCATATACCACCCAGTGTTCATCCCAGCAAGTGCCCTCCCCCATGCCCATCACCCCCCTTCCTCTCTCCTCCACCCTCATCAGCCTTCTGTTTGTTCTCAGTATTCATGAGTTTCTCATGGTTTGCCTCCTTCCCTCTTCCCAACTATTTTTCCCCTTCTCCTCCCCCATGGTCCTCCATTAAGCTTCTCCTAATCCACCTATAGGTGTAAACATATGGTATTTGTCCTTCTCTGCCTGACTTATTTCACTCAGCATAACACCCTAAGGTTCCATCCATGTTGCTACAAATGGCCCAATTTCATTCGTTCTCATTGCCATGTAGTATTCTATTGTATAGATAAACCACATCCTTGATCCATTCATCAGTTGATGGACACTTAGGCTCTTTCCATGTTTTGGCTATTGTTGAAAATGCTTCCATGAACATTGGGGTATATGTGTCCCTATGCATCAGCACTCCTGTATCCCTTGGGTAAATTCCTAGCAGTGCTACTGCTGGGTCATAGGGGAGTTCTATTGTTCATATTTTGAGGAACCTCCACACTGTTTTCCAGAGGGGCTGCCCCAGTTTACATTCCCACCAACAGTGTAGGAGGGTGCCCATTTCTCCACATCCTTGCCAGCATCTAGAGTCTCCTGATTTGTTCATTTTAGCCACTCTGAGCGGCATGAGGTGGTATCTCAGTGTGGTTTTGATCTGCATTTCCCCGATGATGAGGGATGCTGAGCATCATTTCATGTGTCTGTTGGACATCTGGATGTCCTCTTTGGAGAAGTGTTTGTTCATGTCTTCTGCCCATTTCTTCGCTGGATTATTTGTTTTTGGGGTATGGAGTTTGGTGAGTTCCTTATAGATTTTGGATACTAGCCCTTTATCTGATATGTCATTTGTAACTATCTTTTCCCATTCTGTCAGTTGCCTATTAGTTCTATTAATTGTTTCCTTTGCATTAATTGTAAATTTTATAAAGATGGGAATGATTTGTAAGAGGAAAAAGAAAGCAACAACATGGAAAACAAAATAACTTTCTACCTCATTATTTCATTTGTGCCCTAACACTGCCTTTATTTGAAATTTTTGAATGAGAAAAATCATCCAGAGTTTCTAATATTGAGAACTTTGTTTAGAGAAAAATTGATTTATTTTTCAGAAGAAAATCCCCCCCCCAATTATCTGGGATGTTTAATCAATAGGGTTAAAATTATGGATTTTGAAGTAGGAAAGGTATAGTCTGAGATGGAAAGAGAAAGTCTCAGACATGCCCACTAGCCAGGAAAATTAACTTGGGAAATCATTACGAGGGTGGTGGAAAGAGGAAGAAAGTCCTTTAGTCATGGCCTTCTCCCCAACCCCTTCTTTCCCCTCACCCTGTTATGGATTGACTCTTATCCTTTCAAAGGATTTATTGCCCTAACTTCCAGTACTTAGAGACGTGACTGTATTTGTTAACAGTCTTTGCAGATGATTGAGGTGAGGTCATTAGGGAGGGCCCTAATCCAATATGGCTGTGTCCTAAAAAAGGGAGAATTTGGAAGCAGAGTATGTACTTGAGGAGAATGCCATGGGAACATGAAGGCAGAGACTACAGTGATATGAAGGAGTACCAAAAATTTCCAGCAACCACCAGAAGCTAGGAGAAGGGCATGGAACAGATTCTCCATATGGCCCTCAGAAGGAACCAGACCTGCTGATACCTTGATCTTGAATTTCTAGGCTCCAGAACTGTGAGACAATACAGTTCTGTAGTTTAAGCCTTGTAGTTTGTACTAATTTATTACAGCAGCCCCAGAAAACAAATACAGCACCAGATTGTGGAATAGGCTTTGAGACAGCCAGGGGACAGGCGGGGACACAGGAAGTAAGAGTAGAATGGCTGGCTGGTGCAGAGAATGAAGATAGGTGGAAAATATTCATGGAATAGCCCAGAGGAGTGGTGCTCCAGAAGGTTTTGAGCTTCATAAGATGATTTTCTAGATCAGGCCTATCTGTGTCAGACTAGTAGATGCAGTTTGGTATTTTTCAGGTGAAAATGGATTTTATGATACTAAAACAAGTGGTTTCAGGTCCAAGAGTACTGTAGAACTCAGATAATTAGGAACCAAAATAAGTTCTTTCTTGACTGAAAACATATACATATAATGTAGTTATCCAAGGAAATAATATGATATCGACTTTTAAAGCATGTGTTTTAAAAAAAGAAAAGAATGAGTATTCATTCCTCCCCCCCAAAGCTTACTAGTTGTCTCCAAACACCCAGGACTTTCTTGTTATCTTAAACAATCAATTTTCCTTTTTATGTTTTGAGACTTCTGTCTTGCTGGCATGTTGTTAGTGTCTTTGTTGTTGATAACCTCCATGTCAGATCTTTGCTCTGCTGACACTATTGTCTTTGTGCATGTCTACTCTGAAGTTCTCCTCCACTCTAGGCTCAGAGAGTGAATAATACTACTCTTTCTGATTCTTGCAGCCCAATTGATAGCAGGTTAAGATTTGTTAACAGGACTTTATCAAAGGCCTGAGGGGAACCCTAAAATAACGTCCATGTCCAAATCCGAACATGGTCCTGAGGGGCCTCTGTGAGGCAGGCACCTCAGCACCTAAGACTCTACACCAAACTTCTCTCTGGCTCTGTATGGAAGCATGAGCCTTCCCTCAGTCCTGTTTCAGGGTGACTGACTATAGGGATGTGGTTCTCCCCAAGGGGCAATCTTGCTTCCTACTCACAAGCAACTGTCTGACCCCAATGGATAGACATTGTAATAAGAATCTTGACCACAGGAGCATCTGGGTGGCTCAGTCAGTTAAGTGTCCAACTTTGGCTAGGTCATGATCTCACAGTTCATGAGTTTGAGCCCTGAGTCAGGCTCTGCGCTGACAGGTCAGAGCCTGAAGCCTGCTTCGGATTCTGTGTCTCCCTTGCTCTGTGCCCCCCCTCAAAATAAATATTTAAAAAATAAAAGAATCTTGACCACATATTAGACATGATTCAGTCATTCAGAAAGTATCTATTGTATGCTAACAACAATGAATAAGATAGGCAAACTTTTTCCTCTTATAAAGCTTATGTTCTAGTGGGGAAAGGAAAACCAAAGGAAATAAAGGAAAACATCAGGGAATATAATAAGTGCTGTGTAAAGGTATGGGACTCTAGCACCTGTCAGGAAGGGGCAGGTGAATAGTGTCTTCTGAATTAACAAGAGAATGATATTAATAGTAGAATAAAAAATCACAAGAAATGTACCAACGAGGATGTAAAGGAGGGAGAATTTCTCTCCATTGCTTTATTTCATGGTTTGTGAAGCTCTGATTCTATAGATTCATCCCCACTGGCCTTTCTAAATCTCTCATAATATTTTGTGCTCCATTCACTCTCTCATGATCCAGTTCAGTCTTCTCAAAGTATAAGAGAAGAGCTAAAAAAAAAAAGTAAGATGATCATCCACACATGTCATCCCAATATGAAATGTCTTTCCATGGGGATTTGTTTGAAATCAGTATAAATTCATGTGTGGCCTACTGGACATCAACTTGGACAGGTTATTAAAAAGCCAGATTTGTTGTTAACTATATATCTCTGGACAATACTACTCAAACCCACTGTGTCCAATTTTCTTAAATGTAAAATGGGGCTAGTAATACTTGTTGAATTATTGTAAGAAATGCATAATGCATGGAAAATGCATGGAGCAGTCCCTGACAATATTGGATGTTAGCAAAATACTGTTTGGTTATCACATGATACAAGGATTCATTCATATATTGTCCTATATGAATGAATGAATGATATATATTCATATATTGAATGAATGAATGAATGATCCAAATCTATGCTTACACAGAATTATAAGAGAAAAATAGATACTAACGTAACAATGAAGCTCTAGGCTAAATTAAATGTCAGAGGACAGGTCTTCACCTCCAACTGGTCTCAAATAAGGGAGCGGTTCCATCAGGAGACACCTGTGGTTCCAGATGCACATCTGTAAGTTTGCAGATGATGCTATGATGAGAGCATGTTCTAATGCATATAGTTATGTGGAACTAAGGTGCAGGAAGAGATGGCCAAGAAAGGCCATCACAGGATGCTATGAAGCCAAGAAAATCTATGATACAACTTGATATAATCCTGAGGTCCAAAAGGATCTGGAGTGGTGGGATATAACATGTAATTGTGTTCATTTAAACAGAATAGTATCTGTCATTAATAAAAGGCTGGGGATTGGGCCTCATATACAATGAATAGCGAGTAAATATATATGAACTGAATGATAATGGTGCTCTTGGAAGACCCATTACAGAGTCTTTAGGAACCAGCTTTATTGGGTAAAGGATGTCTTGGTCCAGCTTGACCTTTATTAGCCTTATAGTCTGCCATATCCCACAAAAACATCAAAGCCTGGTGGCTTGGAAACAATCAACAATGACTGCTATCTGTTTCTTGAATTCCCTCTCAGATAGTCCCAACATCTGTGTCTTTACCTCTTGGCATTATATCATTTTTTCCTTACCTTTTCAAATACTTTGTAAGTTTTTGTTTAAAGCTAAGCATTTTGTGTAGGACAGAGGCTGAGATAAATCATTTGTTTTGCATGGGAATGAATACATATTTCTTTCTGCTATGTTTTTAGTGTGAGGGTATGAGTTAATCTTGTCAAGAGTCCTGCTGGCTCTTAGGTCATATTATTGCTGTGGTTTCTCTCGGGGCACCATGGGATTCCTGTTCCTTCAGTCATACTTTATATCTCAGCACCCTTGCCTCAGCTGCACTTCTGAGCCCTGAAACGATTTCTGTACATGACCCAGAAACCGAGGTTTTCTTCTTGTTTCTTTTGCCCAGATGCAATGGGTTTTCACCAGCGCCTTCCTTCCCCAACAGATTAAGAATTGCATTACTTTGTCAAGGAGAAGAGAGAAAGGTCCAGGCTTACACCATAAGAACACTTTCCTTTCTCAAGAGATTGACCAATCATTTATGCTAGCTCCCAGTGGGGTCTGTGGAGAAGAAGGTGCAAACTCCTCTTGTATCTGTAGGTCTAAGGAGGTCCACACTCTCTTGCCAGCTTACACTTGGAAGCCGTCCATCTCTTGACTATACTAGTTGACATTTCCTAACTGGTGTCTGACTGCATCTGCCCCAGGTAAGCCATGGTTCCTGTCCCATCTTTTCCTCCAACTTTGATTCTTTGATGCAGTCAAGAAAAGTGAACTTGTAGTTTGTTTGGCTTTTGTTGTTGTTCTGGGGGTGGGAATAACAATCCTTCTGGTTCCTTACATCCCAAACAGAAACCAGATGTCTACCTGTTTCTTAATAGTAATAACCATAACATCCATTGTATCGTGTCAATATGGATGTATATATATATATATGCATTTATACATATATTTGAATATTTAGGTGGTGAAATTAT
Organism: Proteles cristata cristata; assembly: GCA_017311185.1. Classification (NCBI taxonomy): domain Eukaryota; kingdom Metazoa; phylum Chordata; class Mammalia; order Carnivora; family Hyaenidae; genus Proteles; species Proteles cristata. Next base: position 49,734 of record JAESUZ010002157.1, read on the forward strand.
GCAAGAGCTAGAAAGCAGATTCATATACATTTATGCATAAACTAGGAAACCCCCATTTTCTGGAACTTGTTAATGAAGTCAGTCATACTTCCCTTATGGGAAGTAAATATATCATATATTTAATGTAAAATATGTGTACATATTCCTACAATTGTTTGCACTAAATGGTTGTTTCAGCTCAGGTACCTAGCTACCTGGGGTGAGTAAGCATATGAATAAGGTGATTATGACTACTTGTAAGAAAGAATGTTTTCTTTGGAAGGATGTATCAGAACTTCTGAGTGAAGAAGCTTCTGTTCTTGACAGTATCAAGAGGTCTTAAAGAATGCTGCAAAGGGCATGGTGAACAATGCTTGCTTTGTGTCGTTTGTGTGTAGGAAATATAACTCAGGTTCGACTTTGAATATTTCCATAAAGGCCAAATTGTAATAGCTAATAAGAAAAAAATCAAGTGATTTCCAAAACCTGTTCTAATTAATAATGCAATTCTGGTATAATAAACTCAGATGAAAAAAATGACAAATAGCACAGGCTCTGGATTCAGATAATTCAAGATCACATTTCATAGCTCTGAGATCTTGGTCAAAATAACCTTTCTGAGGCACATTTTCCTAATATATACAGTAAGGATTGGAATATCTAATGCAGTAGGTAATTGTGATGTTTGTGGGAGTTCCTACCTGAGTCTCCCTGCAGAATGTAAGAGACTCACAATGGCGGTATTGACCCTGAGAACAAAACTACAACCTAAAACCAATGATGACCTTTCCTGACCAATCTCTAACTTGTGGGGGAGTTGACAAGCAGTGTCTTCACTCTCTTGTCCCATTTTTCACTTCTTTCTCGGAGAATAAAGTCCTAAACTAACTATACCAGAGACCCGGATGCTGTTTGCGGCCATGTTCACCAGCGGACAGTTCATTGTATGCTGCGATCTCCTTTCTCCTGCAGTCACATGGCCACATCAGTGAGGGTGTCCGCATCACTGAGCTCTTTTCTTTTTCTTTTACTCTCAGGGTTGATCTTGGAACCCACAATCCCTCCATGTCTGTCACTTGGGGATTAGGTCCAGGATACCTATCTGCCTGATGAGGAGAGATTATTTTTTATGATACAGCTGTTTATATGCTGGAGTACTTTTGTTTGTTGTTTTGTTTAATAAAGGATTCTGTCTCTGAAATTTCTCCAGGTTAATTTTATTTCTTTTTCCATGCAGTACTTTCCTCATTTATTACTTCTGTTCCCTCTTCCATGTGAGCAGCCCAAGGATAAGAAGATTCTAAGATAAGATACTCAACTTAGAGTTTGCATATCTGGATCAGGATCTGAGAGTATGCCATGTTTCCTAGACACATTACCAGAAAGTTCTACATTTGTTTATTTGGCATTGGCCAGGCTAATAATAAAGTGTACTTTAATTTCCCATTTGCTGTACTCCCTTTTTAAAAATAATTCCTTTGGGGACTTTATGGGAATGAGCTATGAGATTGGGGCAGGATTCCAATGTTCCTGGTCCCCCTATCCCCAGGAAAATAACAAATACCATCACAAAAATTTTACCCCTCTTTCTAAAATATCACTTTCCCTTTGACACAGCCATCTAAATGTTTTCTAGATTTGAAGGATATATGTAATTCTTTTCTGAATCTTTTCTTCATTGGCTTTCCAATACAGATGAAAGTTGAATATTAAGAAGATACAGTTAGGAAGTTCTCATTTGTGGTATGAGATTCAGGGACTAAGAGGTCCAAACTGCAAAAAATGGCGTTAGGACCAGGCTTTCAGGGTGACAATATGGTCAGGGGGGTGTCTTATGTGGCCCATTTTGGAGTGACAAAAAGCGGGGTTTCTGGTTCCACATGCTTGAGTTCATGCAGAAGAGTCATTTCCACCATACAGAAGTGGGAAGAGAAATTCCCAGGAAAGGAGGCATTATGAGTAAATTGCAACTCTTTGTTCAGGGTCCTATGGTAAACATGTCTACTCTTGTTCAGGCAGGTAGCACTGATCTGAATCATTCTGTGACACAGAGAACATCTATCTTTAGTCTTGTCTCTCACTAGATGGTGAGGGCCTGCTCTGTCCTGTGCCACACATACTAGCCTACTCAGTGGCTCAGGGAGGCGAACAGTCCACAACCTGGAGCTTCTGAAATTAAAATTCCAATTTTCTCCAAATTCTAAAGAATATTTTTTAATTCTATACAAGTAGCCAAGATGAGGCAAACAAGGGTGTGGATTTTATGATCACTGTTTTATCTGGACTGTTTGTCTTTTTCCCCTACTTTTTTGATAGCTTTGATCAATTTTATGACTTAGAATTTTCTTAGAAGCTGAAAGTAAAAAGATGGCAAAGGTTTAAGACAAATCCATTTTAAATCTTAGTATTTTATCACGGGAAGGAAAAACAGCCAGAGTAGACTTTAATAAAATGCGAAACTAATAAAGTTCTTCACTTAATTCTTCCTTCTCCCTAGAGGGTCTTGTAGAAAACAGCAATTTTTCCTAACAGACTTATAAAGCTGATATTTCTCCTGACAATTATAGGAGAAAGGACCACATCTTAATCCTTGATATATCTATGGTGCCTATGTAATGGCAATTAACAAGCACCTTTTAAATTTTTTTTTAAATGTTTTTATTTATTTCTAGGAGAGAGAGACAGCATGAGTAGGGGAGGGTCAGAGAGAGAGGGAGTGACAGACTCTGAAACAGGCTTCAGGCTCTGAGCTGGCAGTCAGCACAGAGCCCGACGCGGGGCCGGAACCCACGAACCGCGAGATCATGACCTAAGCGAAAGTCGGACACTTAACCGACTAAGCCACCCAGGCGCCCCTAACAAGCACTTTTTTAAAGAATACATGGATAGAATGATTGATTGATAGACTGGCCTTGATTTCTCAATCCTTGGTTAATTCTTTAAAATATATGTATTTTTACACATTAAATATAAAACCCAGGGGGGGTCCTGGGTGGCTCAGTCAGTTAAGGGTCCCAGTTCAGCTCAGGTCATGATCTCATGGTTCATGAGTTCAAGCCCCACGTTAGACTCTGTGCTGATGGCTCAGAGCCTAGAGCCTGCTTTAGATTCTGTGACTCCCTCTCTTTCTGCCCCTCCCCTGCTCATGCTCTTTCTCTCTGTGTCTCTCAAAAAATAAATAAACATTAAAAAAATTTAAAAATATATATATATTTGAAACTGCAGCACACAGAGAAGGGCTACCTACTTATTACTGGTGTGTCCATGTCCCCCTCTTATTTAATGTTTTCTCCTTTACTCTCCACCCCTCTATTTCCAGTTGCATGTACCTGTCTGTCAGCTACTTTATTTTAAATAACTGCATTAGTTAGGGTATCTCTATCTATTGTTACAAAAAGCCTGGAATTTCAGTGGCTTAACAAAACAGAAGTTTATTTCTTGCTCGTATGTGTAGACAGACACATACACTTTGGAATGAGTATCTCCTTGTCTTTTGTTTCTGTGTGTACATATATACATACAGACAGTGATATAGAGATAGAATTATTTAAAGACATGTAAAGAAGATGCATGGATAAGAGAGAATGAAGGGGAAAATACCCAACTGAAGGTGCTAGAATTATAGGTAGCTTCTACTTTCTTCTTTACCTTTTTTTTTTTTTGGCATTTCCAAATTTTCTGAAGCAGCTGGATTATCAAAAGAACAACATGAGTTTTATCATTTTTTAAGGAGATACTAGCATAGAAATGTAATAGAGAGGAGACTGTGAGGACTTGGTGAGGAGAAAGGCCATAAGGGATCCAAGGAACAACAGGAAATGACTCCAGTCACAAAAGGAACAGCAACACAGAGAAGCAAAGTAGTGACGGTGACAAAATCAATTAATGTCCCTCCTCTTTGAAAATCGTCATGAGTATTTGGATATCAGGTGTGTCTTGGGTTGAGATTTGCTTAAATGGACAATGAAGTCCTGAGAGCTCACAGGGAAAGGAAAACCAAGAGGCTGCAGCCATTGAAGGGCCCATGGGGCAGAGAGCTGAGAAGACGCTTCGACTAAGGCACGGTGAAGTTTTCCTACTTCTGCCTCTCACGCAAGACCATCAGTGTTTGTGGGGGAGATGCGTGTTCAACACCCAGAACACCTGAGAAATGAAATCTCCAGTTCTGTATGCACATTTATGGTTGATATGCGTGCTCCCAAATAGAAGCTGCTACTTATTTTTTTCACTATAATTTCATTTCAAGATGGATCACTGTAAATCATATGTAATTTAGATACATATGCTTATTTTGTAACAAGCAAAGGGACGATCTGTTCCATCCATAGGTGTTTACAGAATGTTTCAAACTAATGGTAGTTCTTTATAAAAGTAAAATTCTTTACAAATTGCCACTCTGGTTTATGATTTCTACTTTATTTTTTAAAAATATTTATTTGTTTTTGAGAGAGAGAGAACAGGGAAGGAACAGAGAGAGATTGAGACACAGAATCTGAAGTAGGCTCCAGGCTCTGAGCTGTTAGCACAGAGTCTGAAGCAAGGCTCGAACAAACCATGAGACCATGACCTAAGCTGAAGTCAGACACTTAACCGACTGAGCCACCCAGGTGCCCCTATGTCTCTTTTGACTACTACTGCTTGAGAGTCCTTCCTTTCTCTATGCAGCTGCTTCTGGAATAACCCTACCTTTTTCCTTTCCTTTCCTAACCATGTCTCCTTCCACTGCCATAGATTCCTTTGACCTCAAATTTAGCTTTTCCTCTCCACCTCCTGCTTTCACAACACAGATTTCACATACTCTACCATCTAGAAAATCTTGGCCCTGGCCACTATAAAGTAGAAAGCACTGGAGAATGGATTCAGCTCCCATAGGCTGAAGTTCTGAATTTGACTATAAGGATGGTGTTCTGAAATGGGACTGGCTTCCTCTAAAATATTTACAAGAGTTTTATGAAAAGCCTCATGGGGGATTTAACCATTTAGAACAATGAAATTACAAATTTAATTTCCCTTTGAAACAAATGCTTTCATCTAAATATTAGAATCCATGTCATTCCTGAGTGTGTTCTCTAGGTATTCTAAAGAAAACACTATGCAAATGAAATACAATAACAAAAGATGAAATGAAAACAAGAAATAAATACTTGAAAAAATTGCACTAATAACCAAAGAAATGTAAATTAAAGCCAAAATGTTTGCATTAAAAAATAGAATTAATTCTATTTTCCAGTGAAAGAAATCAAAGGTTCTTGGATAAATGGCCAATTCCAGAATGGAGCAGGATAATTGCTGGAGCAGAGTATCTGGAATGTGGGGTTTGTGTGTCTGTGTGGGGAGGTGGAGAGGCAGGGTATAAGAAAGGGCTAATTAATTGATGGGGATATGTCCAAAGAACTTAGAAACAAGCGCTTCCATTAGCCAAATCAGGGACAATTTCAGTATCAAAATGAACAATAACTATAGTGGATTATAACATACTGAATATAAAAAGAATCCATGCACCCATTCTATTAAAACTATTTATGAACAAATGACTGACTACATACATACATACAAAATAGCAAGAAAAAGAAAAAGCTTTTTGTTAAAGTAAAATGGCAAATAATATATGCAGAAGGGACTCTGGAGGTAGAAAATTAGTATTTTTTGTAACAATCATAGTAATAACTATCTCAGATACCTATCAAAATGGATGCTAAAACGGAGGGGAGAGAGTTTGCTGAGGTCCAGGATATTTACACAGTCTCCAGTTAGTTCCCATAGATTGCTTATTAATTACAAAAGGGAAAGATACCTTTACAGAACGGAAACATGGTAGAAACCAAGTGATTAAAATGAACATCACTAAAAATAGGACAAACTGACATGATGTACATGCACTGAGAACAGAACATCACTTCTATGGCATACTTGCCCAAATAGCATAACTTGAGTCTAATTATGAGGAAACTCAGAAAAACCCAGATTGAAAGACATTTTACAAAACAACCTGCTTGTACTCTTCAAATGTATCAAAGTCATGAAACTAAAGGCTGAGAAACTGTTCTGAATTAAAGGGATTAAAAAGGCACGGCAAGAAAACACAGCACATCATCCTGGCTTGGATTCTAGATCAGAAAACAAAATGCTATGAAAGATAATACTAAATATAGGGCTGTGTGTTGGATGATAATGATTTATCAATTTTAAATGTGCTTGATTTGAAAATACAACAATATAAGAAGATAAAAATTGAAATATTTAGGGGTAAAAATGTCTGTAACTTATTCTCAAATGGTTCAGCAAATAATAAATAATAATAATAATAATAGTGATTAATAAATAGTTTGAGATCATTCATGCACACTTAACATATTAATGATTAGTGAATATAGACAAAGGGCATACAGGAGTTATACTGTTTTTGTATGTTTGTAGATTTGAATTTTGTAAGAATAAAAATTCTAAAAAACTAGAATAACTAATGTTCATGGCAGTCTAAGAAATTAATTACTTTAACATATCCCTGAAGGAAAGTAAATTGACACAAGCTATCTATAAAAAAAATGGTCAACAAATATCAAATTCCTTAAAATATCCATACTCTTAATTCAGATTTTTGGGAATTTATCCTAAAAGTTACTTAACAAAATACAGAGGGAAAATTATTGAAAGATACTCACTGCTAGATTATTTAAAATACAAAATCTCTAGAAAATCAAGGTAGTTAGTGGAATTATGGTATGTTTGTTAATAAAATATCAGATGATCACAAAAATATGTTAGAGTTTTTATTCATGTTGGAAAATACTTGTGTTATATCATGTCTTTAAAAATCCATACCAAATTATATATAATTATGATCTGAATTGTATAAACTACATTTTTCATAATAAAAAAATGACATTGACCAAAAAATGAATAATAGTTATCCATTACTGTGGATTATGAATTGCCACGATCATTTTCCTTATATTTTCCAATGTCTTCTGCTTTATTTTGTTTTCTACAACCAGAGAGAAGAGCTCTGAGGTCAAGCTCAAGGGGCCCACAGCTGGCACATGATTATTGGCAAGGCCCTTCCTGTCTCCTTGGTTTCCTCATCTTTGCTGGGAGGGGCTTTGAAAGGTGCACTTCTCCTATATTCCTTCCTGAAAAATAAAATAGAAACATACAACTTGAGAACCTGTGGAGTGAGAGGCTGAAGTAGGCACTGAATAGAAAAGATCCTTGAAGTCTTGTTCTATCTGCGAAATGCACATGATTTTTTTTCTCATTCTATTTTATGTGATAGGTGTTGGTTTTAACATGACAATAAAACTGTTAGGTGGAGCTTAGAAGTAGACCATCATTAGAGACTAAGTTCTCAAGAGATTTCCAAGTTTTCCTGAGAGTCTTTAAACCCAAGGGATAACGAAGCCAAGTGGTCCACAAATACAAAAAGGGAGGGCTGGCAATTGTATTATTTCTACCTTGGACAACTTTATTTCAAACTGAAATAAAAGAACAAGAGAAGGGTGTGCACTTTCAACAGTAAAAAAAAAAATTGTCTAGGAGAAGCAATCCCATGGGGTTAGTTTTTGTTTTTTTCTTAAATAGTTTATTTTCAAGTTGGTTTCCATATAACACCCAATGCTCATCCCAGTAAGTGGCCTCCCCCATGCCCATCACCCCCCTTCCCCACTCCCCCATCCCCATTAGCCCTCAGTTTGTTCTCAGCATTCAAGAATCTCTCATGGTTTGCCTCCTTCCCCCTCCTCATCTATTTTTCCCCTTCTTCTCCCTCATGGTCCTCCATTAGCTTCCTCCTAATCCTCTTATACGTGCAAACATATGGTATGTGTCCTTCTCTGCCTGACTTATTTTGCTCAGCATAACACCCTCAAGGTCCATCCATGTTGCTACACATGGCCAGACTTCATTGTTTCTCATTGCCATGTAGTATTCCATGGTATAGATAAACCACATCTTCTTGATCCATTCGTCCGTTGATGGACACTTAGGTTCTTTCCTTGTTTTGGCTATTGTGGAGAGTGCTGCTATGAACATTGGGGTACATGTGCCCCTAGGCATCAGCACTCCTGTATCCCTTGGGTAAATTCCTATCAGTGCTACAGCTGGGTCATAGGGGAGTTCTATCGTTCATTTTTTGAAGAACCTCCACACTATTTTCCAGAAGGGTTGCACCAGTTTACATTCTCAGCAACAGTGTAGGAGGGTGCCCATTTCTCCACATCCTTGCCAGCATCTAGAGTCTCCTGATTTGTTCATTTTAGCCACTCTGAGTGGCATGAGGTGGTATCTCAGTGTGGTTTTTATTTGCATTTCCCTGATGATGAGGGACGCAGAGCACCATTTCATGTGTCTGTTGGTAATCTGGATTTCCTCTTTGGAGAAGTGTTTGTTCATGTCTTCTGCCCATTTCTTCACTGGTTATTTGTTTTTGGGGTATGGAGTTTGGTGAGTTCCTTATAGATTTTGGATACTCCCTTTATCTGATATGTCATCGTTTTCCATTCCGTCAGTTGCCTATTAGTTTTATTGATTGTTTCCTTTCTGTGAAGAAACTTTTTATCTTGATGAGGTCCCAGTAGTTCATTTTTGCTCTTGATTCCCTTGCCTTTGGGGAGGTGTCAAGTAAGAAATTGCTGCGGTTGAGGTCAGGGAGGTTTTATCCTGCTTTCTCCTCTAGGATTTTGATGGTTTCCTGTCTCACATTCAGGCCCTTTATCGATTTTGAGTTTATTTTTGTGCATGGTGTGAGAAAATGATCTAGTTTCATTCTTCTGCATGTTGTTGTCCAGTTCTCCCAGCTCCATCTGTTAAAGAGGCTGTCTTTTTTCCATTGGATGCTCTTTCCCGCTTTGTCAAAGATTAGTTGGCCATACATTTGTGGGTCCAATTCTGAGTTCTCTATTCTATTCCATTGGTCTATGTGTCTGTTTTTGTGCCAATACCATACTGTCTTGATGATGACAGCTTTGTAGTAGAGGCTAAAGTCTGGGATGGTGATGCCTCCCGTTTTGGTTTTCTTCTTCAATGTTACTTTGGCTATTCGGGGTCTTTTGTCATTCCATACAAGTTTTAGGATAGTTTGTTCTAGTTTTGAGAAGACTGCTGGTGCAGTTTTGATTGGGATTGCATTGAGTGTGTAGATTGCTTTGGGTAGTAATGACATTTTAACAATATTTATTCTTCCGATCCATGAGCATGGAATGTTTTTCCATTTCTTTGTGTCTTCTCAATTTCCTTTATAAGTTTTCTATAGTTTTCATCATATGGATCTCCTGTATCTTTGGTTAGGTTTATTCCTAGGTATTTTATGGGTTTTTTTTGTGTGTGTGTGTGTGCAAATGTGAATGGGATCAGTTTCTTGATTTCTCTTTCTGTTGCTTCATTATTGGTGTATAAAAATGCAACCAATTTCTGTTTGTTGGTTTTGTACCCTGCAACTTTGCTGAACTCATGGATCAGTTCTAGTAGACTTCCCTGTTGGACTCTGTCAGGTTTTCTATGTAGAGTATCATGTCATCTGTGAAAATTGAAAGTTTGACTTTTTCTTTGCCAATTCTGATGCCTTTGATTTCCTTGTGTTGTCTGATGGCTGATGCTAGGACTTCCAGCACTATGTTAAACAACAGTGGTGAGAGTGGACATCCCTGTCGTGTTCCTGATCTCAGGGGGAATGTTCCCAGTTTTTCCCCATTGAGGATGATGTTAGCTGAGGGCTTCTCATAGATGGCTTTTATGATGTTTAAGTACATACCTTCTATCCCAACTTTCTCAAGGGTCATTATTAAGAAGGGATGCTGTATTTTGTCATAAGCTTTTTCTGCATCTATTGACAGGATGATATGGTTTTTATCTTTTCTTTTGTTAATGTGATGTATCACATTGATTGGTTTGTGAATATTGAACCAGCCCTGTAACCCAGGAATGAATCCCGCTTGCTCATGGTGGATAATTCTTTTTATGTGCTGTTGGGTTCAATTTACAATATCTTGTTGAGGATTTTTGCATCTGTATTCATCAAGGATACTGGCATGCTGGGTCTCCTTCTGGCTTGGGAATCAAAGTGATGCTGGCTTCATAGAATGAATCCAGAAGTTTTCCTTCGATTTCTATTTTTTAGAATACCTTAAGAAGAATGGGTATTATCTCTGTTTTAAATGTCTGGTAGAATTCCCTAGGGAAGCCTTCTAGCCCAGAGCTCTTATTTGTTGGGAGATTTTTGATAACTGATTCAATTTCTTCATAGGTTATGGGTCTGTTCAGATTTTCTATCTCTTCCTGTGTGAATTTTGGTAGTGACTGTGTGTTTAGGAATTTGTCCATATCTTCTAAGTGGTCCAGTTTGTGGTCATATAAGTTTTCATAGTATTCCCTGATAATTGCTTGTATTTCTGAGGGTTTGTTTGTAATAAGTCCATTTTCACTCATGATTTTGTTTATTTGGGTGCTCTCTCTTTCCTTTTTGAGAAGCCTGGCTAGAGGTTTGTCAATTTTGTTTATTTTTTTCAAAAAACCAACTCTTGGTTTCATTGATATGTTCAACTGTTTTTTTGTAGTTTCTATATTGTTTATTTCTGCCCTGATTGTTATTATTTCTCTTCTCCTGCTGGTTTTGGGGTGCTCTTATTTCTCTCCCTCTAGTCCCTGTAGGTGTGCTGTTAGACTTGTATTTGTGCTTTTTCTAATTTCTTGAAATAGGCCTGGAGTGCAATGTACTTTCCTCTTAGGACTGCCTTTGCCACATCCCATAGAGTTTGTATTGTTGTATTTTCATTTTCATTTGTTTCCATGTATCTTTAAATTTCTTCTCTTATTGCCTGATTGGCCCATTCGTTCTTTAGTAGGGCGTTCTTTAACTTCCATGTTTTTGGAGTTTTCCCAGACTTCTTCCTGTGATTGATTTCAAGTTTCATAGCATTGTGATCCGAAAATGTGCATTTTCTGAGCTCAATTCTTTTATATTTATTGAGGGCTGCTTTATATCCATGGGGTTAGTTTTTAAGAAGTATAACAACCTACTTGGATCTTCAGTAGATGTTTTGTAAAAATCTTACTGTGAGCCTCAGAAGAAGTTTTGTGAGTATCTAGGGTGCATGGGAGCTGATGGACTGGTAGTAAAACAAAGGCCAGAGGACTGCCTTTAATTGTGTACTGTGAGATTTACTGGGGCCCGACAGTGATCAGACTTGAGGTCTTTACTGTTCACAATCTATAAAAGATGATATAGACTGCTTAATTCTGCTAACAACACAGAGCTGAGGGACGCATAGCCATTCAATAACAACAACAGAGAAATCAGCCAAATTCAGAAGTGCTTGGGGTTATTCCCATTCCCTGAAAGTTCTCGGAAATTAGCTGATGTTAGTTCATCAACACTCACGTTTGGGAGAGAATGTGTGACCTACAGAGTAAGTGTAGAAAACATCAAAAGTTGTTTTTGGCAAAAGAAGGAAGATTACATTAGTGTATCTTGAATTCCTGGATTGTTTTGGACAATGCCAAGATCTGGGACTCCATTCTAGATAAGGCAATTTTCCCAGCCTCCTATTTCAGTCGTGTCATAAAGTGCTGCAATCTGGGGCCGTGCATGCACATTTTTAGTAGGATGGGACACTTCATCTTTATTTTGCCTCTGGTAGGCTGACCATGGAGCAGGGGCTGCTTAGACTAGTCACTGGCACTCTGGCATAAGGTGGGCTCTTTACCACAAACAAACCCAGAAACCACAATTTTTGATGATTCCAGTGTTATCTTTCCTTGCAGGTCAATGGAAGCTAAGCAGAAATGCTATCTTCTCCTGAAGAAGGAATGGAATGAATCCAGTTTATTTGCTATTAAGTACTGAATTTGTTTCCCAATACAGAAGGTGTAAGCATTTCTTACAGGGGAAAAGGCCACTGACACCCATATTTTTTTTCTGTTCTTCTCACTGCTTTTTCTTCTTTCCAAACAAAATATTTTCCTTGGGGTTAACTACAGTGTTTGCTTCCATTTTGATATCTGGATACACCACCTGAATTTGGAAGATCTCATTCTCTACCAAAGTATATTGTTACACTGTTTGAACAAAACTAGAAGAGTGGGGTTCCAAAGTGGGGGTCAGGGTGCTTTCAGAGAGGATGAGTTTCAGGATCTGGCTTATGGTCTTTGGAGTGAATTGTGTAGGTGGGAAGGAGAGTCTAAAGCCATTTGAATTAGCAAGGTTTTAGGATTTTGATTGTGAAGTCAGCACTGCATTTTGGGATTTAAGGTGGAGAGTAAGACATTGCATCAGGTTTCAAGAGGTGCTAAATATGAAGAAATGACCAACATAGAGGCTGACATATGACAGGGACACAGGTAAAGAGAGCTCATTAGTGGTTTGAAGTTTAAGGAGGAAGGTATTCTCAAGGAGGGTAGGAAAGTCATGCCCAAGAAGCCATGTGTGTCTTTACAAATTTATTCTATACCCCCTAGAATAGTATCTAGGGATCACATGAACACAAGTAGTCACTGCCGGAGGGCTTCAGGGTTTCTGAGACCACTGGTAGGAGGAAGAACTTTCTGAGGAGTCTGAGGAATTAGAAGCACTGTTTATCATGGCGCAGTCCTTTCTGGGAACCTAATGGGAAGCACTGGGAACTGGTTAATGAAAGGCTGAGGCTAAAGGACTAGGGCAAAGGTCACATTTTGTATAGATAGCCATTCAGAAGAGACTGCAGCTCTGGGTGGTCCTAGAAAGCACCAGGAATTAGAGAACCAGAACCACTCCAGTTGAAGGGAAGTTATGCAGCTAAGAGAAATTTAGCAAACCTTTTCAACAGGTAATACTTTTGGTTTCCTACAAAGCTGGGAAGTGGGATTTCCATTTCAGGTGAAGAAGTTGATTCTTAATCATATCCTCATTTAGATAATCTAATCCTTGTGTGGATTTGTCTTGCCATCTGACCCTTGCTTTCTCTTCTAAGCAAAGTTGAGGAGGTTCACTCCAGTGACTTGAACACAAGTCTTAGGTAATTTAGGGAATCTACACCATTTTGTGAGAGTGCTCTTCCTTTTCAAGCCATTCTGAGTTCTGACAACATACTAGGGATGACGGCAAGGAAGTTGTAGCACTTGGAAGGCCTCAGAAGAAGGAGAAGGAGCTGACTCCAAGAGTAAAAGGTTGAATGATTGTCAGGCGGGGGGCCAAGGAAAAGGGGAACGATTCTGCCAATTCTCCAGTCCTCCTCCATGTGCTCCAAAACCCATCTGCCGCCAAGACACATTTTATTTTTCTGACATGAAATATGTATATAATTCTAGCCTGATTTTTTAAAGCACAAGAGGGTTGATTCTGTTTATGCCTCCCTCCAACGCCCACCCAGTACAAACATTGGCCTCCAGCCTGGTGGTGACGACAGGATCTCACAAAACAGAATCCTAGAGCCAGGAAGTAGATGGCTAAGTAAATATACCCCCAAAACACTTACATTTTAAACAAAGTAGGTGCGATGGTGAAGGACTTGGATGAGGAGTCACAAGAAAAGATAACTGTATGGGAAGATAGCGGCAGATATTTATGTCTGACCTTTTGTTTGGAGGCTAACGCTATTTGTCCTGTTCCAGCATTGGGACTTCAGGTATCATCTTCTGCACCTAGGTCTTGGTGGTTGAAGCAGGTAATGGGTAGCCTCACTGAAATGGGATCTGTTTCAGGAGGTTTCTTATATTTACCCAAAATACATAGTTTAACATCTTCATGAACATATATGATTCAGATAAGAAAGTGAAACTTAATACCAAGAAAACTAATTGGGCAGTTGAAAATATGTGAGTCTGTAAATTAACATGCTAACATTATGGAGGGCCAAGTCACGTCCATTTGATAAGGGGAACCACTATGCTCTGCACCTTGCAGCTCTTATCTAATTTCATTTAATCCCCATGTGGCTACATGTCAGCTATGGGAAAAACTTAAAAAAAAATCACTCCCACTGCAATAGGCAGGGATCCATGTCATCAAAAATATTTTTTTGAGAGAGAGAGAGTAGGGAAGGGGCAGAGGGAAAGGGAGAGGGAGAGACAGAATCCCAAGCAGGCTTCATGCCCAGCACAGAGGCTAATGCAGGGCTCGATCTGAGCCAAAATCAAGAATCCTATGCTTAACTGAGTGAGCCATCCAGGCACCCCAGCACCAAAAATCTTGTTATCATTTTTTTATTATTAAAGTTCCTGAAAAATCATCAGATTTCTTCTTTTGTTTCAATAATTCTGTGAGCAGAGTGGTTCCATTTCTAATGCTGTGTTCATTCCTAGCACCTAGCTCATGATATGTGCATTTTAATTGTGGTTTTGAGTGAATACATCAATGATAGATTGCTTATTCTCCCAATAGCTTGATTCTGAGAAACATAAAAGAAAAATGTGTAAATTCAGCTTAATTTCTAATAATCAGTCTATAGTTTTAAAGAGCTGTAGAGAGGATGCTTTTCCAAAATGAAAGCAAGACCTTCTTCTATATGGCTGCTTCTCTGTGATGCTCCTTTAGTCTCACGTTCCAAAGTGCAAAAAGGAGGGGTGTTCTTGTTGTTGTGATCAGTAGCTTCATAGTAGGAAATGACACCTGCCACCCAGTGACCCAGTCTAAACCTTGGCTAGGAAGGTATTTGACATTTCTGGAGCTATAGGGGCTGAAGTGTATGGATTATATTGGGTGTGAGTCAAGCTGATGCTGATTTCTTAACTTTAAAATCATTGGGCTTTCCTATTTGATTGTTTATTCTAAAACTAGAGAATATGAGAACAAAATTAAATTTGAAAAAAATAATCCTGGCAGTGTTTTTTCCTGGATCCTTCTTTCTCTTTCCCTCCTTCTCTATCTCTCATAACCCATAACTCTGTTAATGTCCCTGCCTGTCTTAGAATGGAGGCCTCAAGTATCTGCCACTAGCGCTTTGATTGCCTAAGGTAAATTCAAAATCTGAAAAGAATCTTTCCATAGATAACAAATCAGTGTTAGTCATTCTACGACTCAATATCAAAGGCCATGCCTATGGAAATGCCTTTAACTCAAGTTCTTTTTAGTTAGCAAATATTATTCTTAATAAATTTGGCGGGATGAATTTTGAGCATTTTTAATTCTTGGTTTTTGTCACCATGCCTACAGGATATATAGCCCCTCACTGGACTGCTCTGTGGCTAATCTGCTCCTCAGTTTTGGCTTTTCTTTTATCTATGTTTCAACATCTGAGCTCATCGCCACACTCCTCTTTCTCCAGCTGTTGTTGGGCTCTTTCCCAGCCCCAGCTCGCAAGCTGGACAGCTATCCAGCAGGGCTCTCACTACATTAAGATGGTATCTCAATAGCAACAGGGCGCTTCTCAGCCAGAATGAAAGGCATATCTTCTATTCTTCTCAGCCACCATGGGAGATTTCTGGAGAATTGTGGCTGATGTGAGATGATTTTTAATTGGGCTGGATGGTCTAATACTATCTCTTATTTTTTGTGATGTTTCCGTTTGAGATGGATTTCTCCCATATAACAGCATAGGTAACATTGCAATTGTCATAGTCCACACTCCAGAGAGGTCCATTCACACAGACTGCAGTGAATGACACTCCCTTGAAGTTTCCAGTGCACAGCCCAATAGCTGTCCTGTCATATGTATATTCTTAGACTCATTGTTTATTAGCACTAAAAGGGAGAATATAGACAGTTTACTCCTACTTTCACCTCTCACAGATGAGGGACTGAGGCTCAACAATGGAAGCTCTTATATATTTTCATACAACTAGCTATTTGTTGAGTGGATGTATGAATTCATGTATAGACCCCAAATCTCACTACAATCACGCTCACAGCACTTAATGGGAGGTAAACATTTTTTTTTTTTGAAAATATAAAGTTATTTAAAAATATTCGTTTGATGATATTTGAGACCTACCTCAACCAACACACATATCCTCACTATTTAAAAGCCATTGAGAGGTTGAGGCAAGATGGCGGAGAAGTAAGGAGCTCCGTACTTGCACTCGCGCCCATACATCACACAGAAAAGATCTGAAGCCATTGGAAACCATACAAAACCTGAGAGACTGGGAGAAAAAAGGACGCAGAATCCACTGAGAAAGCCTTCTAACGTGAGTGCGAACCGGGAAGGTAAAATCAGCCCGGGATCGGAGCCTCCAGGGTGGGAGGCGATCCCCCTCTACCCTCTACGGGGAGTGAGAGGGGAAAAGGAGAGAGTCCGAGACAGAAAAATCTCCGCTCGGTGCATAGAAAGACCGTACTTGCCAAATATCTGCACACCAGGTCCCCTCGCGACAACTGGTCCTGGGGGAGGCTGAGCACACAAACTGCTTCTTTGTGCCGCTTCTGGAGGTGGGGTTTTAAAGCGGAGCGGGTGCGCCTGCCGCCATTGTAGCTCCAGGGCGGCTGGGATCCCTGAAAGAGACGCGCAGACACCGGGCATCCGCGCTGCTGGCTGGCTGGAACTCGAGAGGGAAGGCAAAAAGCTAAAAACTGGAAATTTGCCTGTGAGCTCGTGTTTCGGGTGACGAGCCATAGAGAGACCCGGTTTTCCTCACTCCAGCGGCGGCGCGCTTGCCGCCATTGTAGCTCCAGGGCGGCTGGGACCCCTGAAGGAGACGCGCAGACACCAGGCGTCCGCGCTCCTGGCTGGCTGGAACTCGAGAGGGAAGGCAAAGAGCTAAAAACTGGGAAATTTGCCTGTGAGTTCGTGTTTCTGGTGACGAGCCATAGAGAGACCCGGTTTTCCTCACTCCAGCGGGCTCAGGCTACGCGGACGCTGCAGGCAAGCCCCCGCGCATGCGCACCAGAGCCGACCAGAGAAGAAAGCAGCGATCCTGACTCCGCCCCCAGAGCTCAGCAGGGAGCCTGGAATTGCCCGAGGGGGTTGTCTGGGAAGCTGTGTCTAAGGCAACTTCAGCGGGGCGCGGACTGGGATTTGGAGATTGGAACTAGCCTGGGTTGAAGAGTGCAACCAACTTCGGCTGCGTCCCCGGAACGGGGAGTTGACACGCCAAAAAAAAAAAAAAAAAGCGAGCTGCAGCGCAGGGTTCAAGAAGGGACTGGAGCACCGTCACTCTCCTTCCCACAATCGCCAAGGCAGAACCCCCCGCCTGAGGCATCGGATCACGCCACGCCCATCCCTGCCTGAGAGGTGCCCTCCTCCCTTTTTTTTTCTTTTTCCTTTTTTTTCTTCTTTCTTTTTTTTTCCCTTTCTTTTCTCTTTTTTTCTTCTTTTTTCTCTTTTCTCGCTTTTTCCCCCAAAACACTGACCTGATTAACTCTGGTCGCCAGCTTGCTTAAACAATCACAAGTCCATTCTGTAAATGTAAACTCTACACCTACCGACTTTTTCAGCTATTTCTCTCAGGAGTAATTAGACTATATAGTTTCTCTGGATAATTCCAGCATCCTTCTCTCACCTATCCAACACATTCTACCCTTTACCTCTTTGAAAAAAGTTTCTTATCCCTTCTGCCTGTTCATTCTATTTCCAAATCTGCCTTGTCTCACCCTGCATTCTCTCTTTTTCTCTATGCTCTTCAACCAGCACTGCATACACACGGCTATTTAACTGTAGCTGGGAAATCCAGGTATATGCTTTAAACTGTTCTTTGTCCATCAGTTTTCTTCTTTTTTCCTTTTCTTTTCCCCTTTTTGACCCTTTTATGTATTTTATGCTCTCTATTCGCCCTCCTTCCTCCGTCTTTTCTATTAACTTTTTCGTTTTCCCTCTCACTTTGCATGTTAGTTGAATCGACCTGTGCGTTTGTCTGCTCCTGCTCCCTGTGTGTCTGTCTGTCTGTTTTCTTTTCCAGGGCTACCTCAAGAAACAAGCTAGAGTACACAAGGTGAAAAGTCCCAAATATCACTACGAATAGGAAAATAAAATAACTAAGGTCCCAACAAGAGTGACCGAGGGATACCATTCAAAAAACAATCTCTGAAAGGATAGGCCCTGGAAAGTCAAAGAGTTTCTTGAATATAGCAGTGCTCATAGAAACAGAGAGCATAACAGGTCTTTAAAACCAACAAGAGCCGGAAAGCTAACTAAAATGACGAAACGAAAGAACTCTCCTCCAAAGAAACTCCAAGAAGAAATGACAGCTAATGAACTGCTCAAAACAGATATCAGCATAAGTGAACAAGATTTTAGAATAATAATGGTGAAATTAATAGCAGGGCTTGAAAAAAACATAGGGGACATCAAAGAAACTATGGCTACAGACAGAATGGAAAATAAAAATAGGCATGAAGAATTAAAAAAATGCGATAAATGAGATCCATAATAAACTAGAGGCCTCCAATGCACGGATTGAAGAGGCAGAAAGGAGAATAAGTGATTTAGAAGACACCATTATAGAAAAACAAAAAGCTGACAAAAAAAGAGACAAACTGATCCAGGAACAGGAAAGAAGAATTCGAGAGCTCAGCGACACAGTCAAATGCAACAATATCCGTATCATAGGAATCCCAGAAGAGGAAGAGAGAGGGAAAGGTGCTGAAGGAGTCCTGGAACAAATTATAGCAGAGAACTTCCCTGACCTGGGGAAGGAAGTAAATGTGGACATACAAGAGGCTCAGAGGACTCCCCTCAGACGTAACTTGAATCGATCTTCTGCACGACATATCATCGTAAAAATGGCAAAATACAAGGACAAAGAGAATTTTGAAAGCAGCTAGGGAGAAAAGGGCCCTCACATACAAAGGGAAACCCATCAGAGTGGTGACAGACCTATCTGCTGAAACGTGGCAGGCCAGAAAGGAATGGCAAGAGATCTTCAGTGTGATGAACAGTAAAAATATGCAGCCAAGAATCCTCTATCCAGCAAGCCTGTCATTCAAAATAGAAGGAGAGATAAAAGCCTTTCCAAACAAACAGAAATTGAAAGAATTTGTCACCACGAAGCCAGCCCTACAAGAAATCCTGAGGGGGATGCTTTGAAGGAAAGGTTGCAAGGAACAAAGATTCCAGAGACACCACCACAAACATGAACCCTACAAAGATACAAAGACTCTAAACCCACATATTTCAATAATAACACTGAATGTAAATGGGCTGAATGCTCCAATCAAAAGATATAGGGTAGCAGAATGGATTAAAAAACAAAATCCATCTATATGCTGTCTACAAGAAACTCATTTTAGACAGGAAGATACCTTCAGATTAAAAGTAAGGGGATGGAGAAATATATATCACGCTACAGGAAATCAAAAGAAAGGCGGAGTAGCGATACTTATATCAGACAAACTGGACTTTAAATTAAAGACAATCACAAGAGATGAAGAACGGCACTACATAATAATTACAGGGTCCATCCATCAGGAAGAACTAACAATCATAAATGTCTACGCACCGAATATGGGAGCACCTAAATATATAAAACAATTAATCACAAACAGAAACAAGCTTATAGATAAGAATGTGCTAATAGCAGGGGACTTTAATACTTCGCTTACAGCAATGGATAGGTCAACCAGACAGAAAATCACTAAAGAAATAATGGACTTGAAAGATACATTGGACCAGATGGACCTGACGGATATATTTAGAACTTTACATCCTGAGGCCAGGGAATGTACTTTCCTCTCAGGTACGCATGGCACATTCTCCAAGATAGATCACATACTGGGACATAAAGCAGCCCTCAAGAAATATAAAAGAATAGAGATCATACCATGCACACTGTCAGATCACAATGCTTTGAAACTTGAAATCCATTACAGGAAGAAGTCTGGAAAACTTCCAAAAACATGGAGGTTAAAGAACACCCTTCTAAAGAATGAATGGGCCAATCAGGCAATTAGAGATGAAATTAAAAATATATGGAAACAAATGAAAATGAAAACACAACAATTCAAAATCTATGGGATACGGCAAAGGCAGTCCTAAGAGGAAAGTACATTGCTCTCCAGGCCTATTTCAAGAGATTAGAAAAAGCGCAAGTCCAAAATCTAACAGCTCACCTAAAGGAACTAGAGGCAGAGCAACAAGAATGCCCTAAACCCAGTAGGAGAAGAGAAATAGTCAAAATTAGAGCAGAAATAAACAACATAGAGACCAAAGAAACAATTGAACAGATCCATGAAACCAAGAGTTGGTTTTTGAAAAAATAAACAAAATTGACAAGGCTCTAGCCAGACTTATCAAAAAGAAAAGAGAGAGCACCCAAATAGACAAAATTATGAATGAAAATGGACTTATTACAACCAACCTCTCAGAAATACAAGCAATTATCAGGGAATACTATGAAAAATTATATGCCAATAAATTGGACAACTTAGAAGAAATGGACAAATTCCTAAACACACACTCACTACCAAAATTCACACGGGAAGAAATAAGAAACCTGAACAGACCCATAACAAGTGAAGAAATTGAATCAGTGATCAAAAATCTCCCAACAAATAAGAGCCCTGGACCTGATGGCTTCCCTGGGGAATTCTACCAGACATTTAAAACAATTAATCCCAATTCTTCTCAAGTTATTCCAAAAAATAGAAAGCGAAGGAAAACTCCCGGACTCATTTTATGAAGCCTGCATCACACTGATTCCCAAGCCAGACAGAGATCCAGCAAAAAAAGAGAACTACAGGCCAATATCCTTAATGAATACGGATGCAAAAATTCTCAACAAGATCCTTGCTAATCGAATCCAGCAGCATATCAAAAGAATCATCCACCAAGATCAAGTGGGATTCATTCCTGGGTTACAGGTCTGGTTCAACATTCGCAAATCAATCAATGTGATACATCATATTAATAAAAGAAAACATAAAAACCATATGATCCTGTCAATAGATGCAGAAAAAGCATTTGACAAAATACAGCACCATTTCTTAATAAAGACTCTAGAGAAAGTTTGGATAGAAGGAACCTACTTAAACATCATCAAAGCCATCTATGAGAAGCCTTCAGCTAACATCATCCTC
>JAESUZ010002159.1:0-77646 GCA_017311185.1 Proteles cristata cristata
ATTTTAAAGAGATATTATTTTGGAGCAGCAGCAAAGACTTGGTGTCTAATGGGAGAATTGGAGTGTGTGGAGAGGAAAGAAGATGAGCATTTGGGTCTGGATTGCTGGTTGGATGAAAGCACGTGACACAGAAGGACCGGAAAAATGGGGACAGGTTGTGGGGATAAAGGTGAAGGAGGAACACTTTGGAAAAAAATTAGTTTTGAAAAGCCATGGAGACATCCAAGTAAAAATGCCCACTAGCAGTAGGAGATTTAGATCTGCAGCTCAGGAGAAAGGAAAGGCTACAAATATAAGAAGACAAAAGACCTTCCACATTTAACATTTGGGTTTAGATGTGTTCAGAGCTCCAGAGACATCTTTGGTGTTACTGTTTTCAAAAATAATGTTTGGTCCTTTGTAGTCTCTAATACTTATCTACAACCTCAAGAAGAGTTTTTGTTGTTGTTTGGCATTTTTTGTTTGTTTTTGTCAGGGGAGAATTGACTAGATAATGGTCATGAGGGGAAGGATGGACAGAGACTAGGTAAAAGAGTTAGAGGTAGATAAGAAACTGAGATCACAAAGGAAAGAAAGCACATAGGGCCTACGAGAAGCTTCTTCCATCACCAGCCTCCTAAAATTGTGATGGAGTGCTGGGCCAGGGCAAGTGATTGTGTTAATGCTCCCTATCCACCACTCCCCAATTTTTAGTGAAAGTTTATAAATACCTGTATCTGTCTGTGTCTCACTTGCTTTGTCTTTCTCTTAGTTTCTCTTAGTTTCTTTATCAATATTTCCCTCATGGGAATTTTTATTCTTCATCAGGTCAATATTTCATCTTTGGGCTGACCCATGTTTCTCTGAAAGGCTGGCAACTTTAAGAATGCAAAAGCCAGTTGCCCCTAATAGCTCTGAACTGCCACTAGATGGCAGTGTCTGGGAATTTTGCTAACCTGTCCTAGCCATTCATGACTGACAGCTGAATGGTGGGGAGTTTCACTTGGTTATTCTGCCTTTACTGTGTTGTAACCAGTTCCTAACAAAAGGCATTAGACCTCGCAGGATCCCTTTGTCTACCATCAAAAGAAATTCGTTTGTAAAACACAGCTGGAAAAGCTTGCTCTGCAAGTGGGTGTTCCCCCCCACCTCAATTCTTACCCAAATTCCTAACCACATTACCTTCTCCTGGATGTCCTGTTATTCCCTCTTCAGCTGTTGTTTGGTTTGGTTTTTTTTTTTTAATGTTTTTTTATTTATTTATAGGAGAGAGAGAGAGAGAGACAGCGTGAGCAGGGGAGGGTCAGAGAGAGAGGGAGTCACAAACTGAAACAGGCTCCAGGCTCTGAGCTGGCAGTCAGCACAGAGCCCGAAGCGGGGGCCCGAACCCAAGAACGGCGAGATCATGACCTAAGCGATCGATCGGTCGCTTAACCGAATAAGCCACCCAGGCGCCCCTGGTTTGGTTTTTAAAGTAGATTCATTTCTCCCTCCCTCCCCAGCTTGGTTTGCAAGCCAGGTTGATGCACTTTCCTCGCTTTCAGCATGGGCTTGTAGAATCACATGCTGTCCAAGCCTACAGGGTTCCTTATACTTCATTGCAGATGGGGTAACTGAAGCACATAGAGGAACAGAAACTTGTTCAAGGTCATATAAAGAATTCGGGGTAGAGTATATGGGTCAGAAGCTCTTGATATATTTGTAACAATAAACAAAACAACAAGTAGATAATTTTGATCCACCAGTTGTGCTAGCATGGCTAGATGCCTGGCGAAGGAGAACGTGGCAAGGGACATTATATGATACCTGTCGTACAGGCACTTAGAGCCTAGTCGGAGAGACACTTATACACAATAAAAAAGAAATAATGCTTTCTGAGATTAGGTGGTATAAGAGAAGTGCTGATGTGTGTGAGCGGCTCAGGGATTCAGAGAAGAGAGAGCTTCTAGGGAGAAAGAGGGCCATGGATGAGGGTGGAGGGATAGAGAATTGGGTGAAGCTTGGAAATGGGAAATCCAACAATTGCAATTATTCAGGAGTCAAGACCTACGTCAGAAGTGGAGGGATGGTCAAAGAGAAGTAGAGATAAGGTTAGACTGGTAGGCTGGCAGTAGACTGTTTAAGCTCTTAAACATCAGGCTAATTTCTCACTAATACTGAACAGGAACTTAAAAATACTTTCACGCTTCAAACTTTCTATTTTTCAGTGGAAACTTTCCACGAAGTTTGATTCCCCCAGAAGTTGTCTCTTCACTTTGCCCAATTTCCCCCCATTAATCTCTGGCACTCAGAGATGAAGTTGAACTGAGAAGGTAGGCTGGTGCTAATTTCCACTGCCTCTGTTTCCTAGTGACATAATCAAGAGTGACCTGAATCATCTCCACTCTAAATCCTATTTACTTGGTTGTCATCTTCCACCCAGTCACAGGAGTCTAGGCACCCTATGTATCCCACAGCTCAGATGTCCCAAGACGACTTCCAGGAGGGTTGGAGAGCTCTTGACAGCTGAGCAACATCTACAGGAGGTAAGCATGACTTCATACAAGCTCCAAAAGAGGTCTCCAAACAGAAGTGCTCTTTAAAAGCAGCTGGAACATGGGAGCAATCCGAGAGCCCTTTGAGATCGTCAAGAGCTCATCAGTGCCCATGCCGTCTGACTGGCAACATTACAAAGGTAGACTAGCCTGCTCTTTCCCCCTCTGAACTCCTGCTTCATATCTCCAAATGGCTTGAGGTCTGTTTTTCTACCAGGAGCCTTCTGTCCAGTTTTACTCCTACCATTTGCTGCCTCCCCTTTCCCCCTAGAATGCCATGCCTTAGATCTTGGCTTCCACTTGGTCCAAGGCCTGGCACATAGTAGGTGCTCAATAAATGCCATTCTCTTCCTCCAGAAGAGCCTTAGAGATTATCTACGCATTAGACTCCGTGGAGTCACTTCAGAGGCCACTGAGGTACATTGGGGTCATTGGAGAGCAGGCAGGCAGCAGGCTCTTGTGCTTGATTCAACAAAAGGAATTCTATTTGTATATGTTAATTTATAGTTTGGACTTCTAGAGCAGATTTTGTTTTGGAGGGAGAAAGGAATGTTCTCACTGATACAATGTCTTCATTTTCTTTTCTTTTCTTTTTTAAAATAGTTTATTGTCAAGTTGGTTTCCATATAACACCCAGTGCTCATCCCCACAAGTGTCCTCCTCCATGCCCATCCCTCCTCCCCCCCACATCCATCAGTCCTCAGTTTTTGTCAGCATTCAAGAGTCTCTCATGGTTTGCCTCTCTCCTTTCCCCCCACCATTTCCACCCTTCTTCTCCCCCTTGGTCCTCTGTTAAGTTCCTCCTAATCCTCCTATACGTGCACACATATGATATTTGTCCTTCTCTGCCTGACTTATTTCGCTCAGCATAACACCTTCAAGGTCCATCCATGTTGCTACACATGGCCAGATTTCATTGTTTCTCATTGCCATGTAGTATTCCATGGTATAGATAAACCATATCTTCCTGATCCATTTGTCAGTTGATGGACACTTAGGCTCTTTCCATGTTTTGGCTATTGTTGAGAGTGCTGCTATGAACATTGGGGTACATATGCTCCTATGCATCAGCATTTCTGGATCCCTTGGGTAAATTCCTAGCAGTGCTATTGCTGGGTCATAAGGGAGTTCTATTGTTAACTTTTTGAGGAATCTCCACACTGTTTTCCAGAGGGGCTGTGCCAGTTTACATTCCCACCAACAGTGTAGGAGGGCGCCCATTTCTCCACATCCTCACCAGCATCTAGAGTTCTCTGATTTGCTCATTTTAGCCACTCTGACTGGTGTGAGGTGGTATCTCAGTGTACAACCCCACTTTCTATAGTAATAAAAATAATAAAATGCAAATAAATTTAACCAAGGAAATGAAAGACTGACAATGATAAAACATTGAGAAAAAAATTAAAGAAGACTTTGATAAATGAAAATTCATCCTGAGTATTCATGAATTAGATCACTTTAGATTGTTAAAGTGTCCGTACTATCTTAACTGATCTGTGTAATTAATGCAATACCTATCAAAATTTCGATGGCATAGTTTTACACAAATAGGGAAAAATCCCAAAATTCATGTGGAAATAGAAAAGACTCTGAATAACAAAAGAAACTTGGGTAAAGAGAACAAAGCTGGATCATCACACGTCTTCACTGCAAAATATATTACAAAATTAAAGTATTGAAAACAGTAAGATACTTGCATAAAAACAGATATATAGATCAAGGGAAAAGACTAGAGACTTCAGAAATAATTCATACATTTACAGTCAACTGATCTTCAGCAAAGTTTCCAAAAATACACAATGGGGAAAGGAAAATCTCTTGAATAAATGGTATTGGGAAAAATGGATATCCACATGCAAAAAATAAAATAAAATTGGACCCTTATCTTACATCACACATAACAGTAAACTACAAATGGATTAAAGATTTAACTGTAAGACTGGAAAATATAAAACTCCTAGAAGATTTGAAGGAGGAAAAGCTTCCTGACATTGGTCTTGGCAATCATAAGGCACCAAAAACACAAGCAACAAAAGCAAAAATAGGCAAGTGGGACTATATCAAACCAAAAAGCTTCTGCACATCAAAGGAAACAATCAACAGAGTGAGAAGGCAACCTGTGGAATGGGAGAAAATATTTACCAACCATATATCTGATAAAGAGTTAATAGCCAAAATGTATAAGAAACTCCTACAACTCAGTGGAAAAGAATAAATAACCCAAATAAAAATGGGCAAAGCAACTGAATAGACATTTATCCAAAGAAGAAATACAAATGATCAACAGACATGGGAAAAGATGATCAACATCACTGATCATCAGGGAAATGCAAATCAAAACCACAATGAGATATCACTTTACATCGGCTAGAATGGTCATTATTAAAAAGACAAATGAAAACAAGGGTTGGCAAGAATGTGGAGAAAAGTGAACCCTTCTACACTGTTGGTGGGGATGCAAATAGATCCATTTACATTATTGAAAACAGAATGGAGGTTACTCAAAAAATTAAAAACAGACCGACCATACAACCCAGCAATCCCACTTCTGGGTATATACCTAAAGGAAATAAAATGTGTGTCTCAAAGAGATATCTGCTCTCTCGGCAACGTTACTCACAGTCAAGATGTAGAAGCAACCTCAATGTCTGTCAATGAATGAATGGATTAAAAACAATTTAGTATAACTACACAATGATAAATTATTTAGCCATAAAACTAGGAAAATTCTGCCATTTGTGACAATATGGATGCTAAGTGAAATAAGCCAAACACAGAAAGAGAAAAACTGCATCATCTCATTTATATGTGGAATCTAAAATAGTCAAAACTCATAGAAGCAGAGTAGAATAATGGTCACCAGGGGCTGGAGGGAAGACGAAATGTGGTGATGTTAGTCAAAACGTACAACATTTCAGTTATTCCAGATGAGTAACTTCTGGAGATCTAATACACAACAATATAAATATAGTTAACAATACTGTAAACTGAAATTTACTAATAGAGTAGATCTCACCAAAAAAAAAAGAAAGGAAATGGTAACTACATGGGGTCATGGATATGTTAATTAGTTTGATCATGGTGGTCATTTAACAATGTATACACATATCAAAATATAAGTCGTATGCCTTAATTCCTATTATTATTCCTATTAATTACTATAATTGTTCCTATTAATGTCAATTCCTATTTGACATTAGTACCTCAGTGAGGCTGGAAAAAAAAAAAAAAGAATTCCCGGGAATCTTCACCTGTGTTCGTCACTGGCTTTTACAAACTATAGGTCTTGTAAGCCCCAGGGCTCAGTGGAAATGCCTCAGGTCTCACCAAAGGAAAAGTTCTATCCTCTCCCCCACCCCCTTATCCAAGCAGCTCCCTTTTTACTTTGTAAATATTACATTGCAATTCTACATAGAGTTCATTTAAACAAAGTGTTCCACTGCTAAAGATTGATTGCCTCTTACCATGGATCAGCTTAGACCTAAATACTCAAAGGACAAATATCTAGACATCAAAATGGAAAGGAGATTTCCAAATCAGGGAGCAGACTGACCCCAAGAGACCACCTCAGGGATGATTTTCTAGACTGATGAACCAACCAGACGCATCTGAGACAGTAGGAAAATAGAAAAGTACCTAAAACTAAAGATGTTGTATTGGTGCCATGGCTTTACCTGTGAGGCAAACAGGGTGCAATCAAAATGGGGGAGCAAACGAACAGGTACAGTGATGTTAAGCTAGTTGAGAATTATATTCTTGGAACCTATGAGACTGAATATTCTCTGCCTGAAAATAAACAAGCCAAGGCTGTCATGGATAGAGGGTTCACATTTTCTTGCCATTTTTGTGTTAGTAAATCTTTTTAAATGTTTATTTATTTATTCTGAGGGAGGGAAGAGAGAGAGAAACCCTAGCAGGCTCTGTGCTGGGCTCAATATGGGGCTCAATCTCACAAACTGAGATCATGACCCAAGCAGAAACCAAGAGCCAGGTGCTTAGCTGGCCGAGCCACCCAGGTGCCCCTGTGTTAGTAATTTTTTATTGAATGATAGACGTCATGAATATCATCTTGTTGAGGATCTGGATTTTGTTATGTTCCTTCAGAGTGTTGAAGTTTATTCTGTCCAGAAGTTAAGGTATTTGTGGATAATTTTGGTCCCTTCAAGGTTTGTTTTTAAGTTTTGTTTGGGTGATTCTAGTATAGCTTCCAGACTAGTGCTAATTTAGCCCATTACAAATGCACGGCTATTTCACTTTTTACTGAATGCTCCAGGAATTCAATGTGGTCTCTCCACTTTGACTGGTTAGAATTCAGATGTCTCCTAGCCAGATCGCAGCTCCCCAGTAGTTTTTCCTTGCCTTGGACTTGTGAAATTGTACCGTATGCACATGCAGCTTTGTATTCAGCAAAAGATACAAGAGGATCCCAAGCAGTTTTCTGGCGCGTTTTCTCTGCATAACTCCCTCTTCTCTGGTATTTTGTCTCATGAATTTCAGATACTTTAGTTTCAGTGAGCTTTAAGCTCTGTCATCTTGACTCAGCAAAACTACCCTGCTTGAGTTTCCCCTCCCAGCTAGTGGTCTAGAAAATACATCAGTCAGAAGGCTGAGGCAATCACAGGGCCCACCTTATTTCCTATATCTAAGGAATTATGGTCCTGTACTTTTTGATGTCCAATGTTTGACAACTGTTGTTTCATATACTTTGTCCAGTTTTATAATTATTTATTCAGGAGTTCAAATCTGCTGCCATTTATACTGTCATGGCCAGGAGGACTTTGGTCACCTTCAGGCTTCATTGATCCACACATTTTTGTTCAATAGCTTCTATAGTCTCATCCTGTGCTGAATCCCAAATGATATACACAGGAGAAATAAAAAAGCATTCCTGGATTTAAGGAGCTTACAAATCAGCAGAAAGGAGAACACATATGAAGTCACTGTTTCCTTTTCTCAGAATGTTCTCTTTAGTCTCCCTTTGTGCCTGGCCAACACCTCATCTAGCTCAAATACTACTTCCTACGAAGCTACTAGATGGGTAGAACCGATGAGGCTCTCCTTTGAACTGAATTATACACTACACATATTCTTTGTTCTTTAAGCACCGTCTTGTGTTTATTTGTTTATGTATTTGTTTCCCTCACTTAAACAGTGAGATCCTTTAAGACAAGGGCCATGTCTTTTCCCTAGCACCCAAAGGAATAATTAGCATGGAGCAGACATGCAAGGCAATAAATTCCAGTTAAATAAAGGAATTAATGAGTAAATATTTGGATATGAGCTAATTAAAGCACAATCAAGTGCTTAACAGTGATACTATTATGCAAGAAAAATTGGACAAAAAGAAATCACAGAGCACTAGGAAAATTGGCAAGGCTTTGGAAATGAAGTGTAGTAGGTAGAATGATGCCTTCCCCCACAAGGTGTACATGTCCTAATCTTTAGACTGTGAATATATTGCCATACATGGCAAAAAGGACTTTGCAGATATGATTAAGTTAAGGGCCTTGAGGTGATGAAATTATCCTGGATTATTGAGCTAGGTCCAGGACAATCACAAGGGTTCTTAAGAGTCATAGAAGGAGATGTGATAATGAAAGCAAAAATAAAAAAAAATCCAGAGCCATGCAGTGTGAGAAAGACTTGATCAGCTATCGCTATTATTGAGTATAAAAGAAAGATGATATTAGCCAAAGAATTTGGGAAGGGGAAGCCTCTAGAAGTTATAAAAGGCAAGAAAATGGACTCTCTCCCTAAAGCCTTCAAAAAGAATGCAATCCTGACAACATGTTGATTTTGGCCCAATGAGACCATTTTGGACTCTGACCTCCAGAAGTGTAAGATAATAAATTGGTATTGTTCGAAGCCACCAAGTTTGTAGTAATTTGTTACAGCAGCAATAGGAAATGAATAGACTTGGACATAGAGAGCTAGGCTGAATTCGTCTAGGCCTGTAAAGGAATCTGGGCTGATGTAAGAATTGGGGACATTTGATTAAGATCCATGGATCATCATGGCAGATGTTGGCACCTCAAATGGAATACTTCCGGACAACAGGAGATAAAAACATAAACAAAACTGATCCTCAAAAGTCATGCAGAAGTCAGAAATTGGCTCTGACAGACAAAATGCAGGCACATAGACCAGCATTGCTGTGTCCAGAGATGATACTGAGGGCATTACTATGTCCAAAGATTTCACTCTTTCTTTGGGGGAGTTTTCAGAATCCATTTACAAAGATGAATCTCCTTGCAACCAGTCTTCACAAAGAAGTGGGCTCATGGAATATTCATTCATGTACTCATTCATTCCCTGCACTATATTGTTGAGCTACTAATGTTTTCACTTCTGTAGACACAGTCCCTACTCTGTAGGAGACCATGTGTAGTAGGAAAGACAGATAACTTTAATATAAGTATAGTAGGATGGGGTTGTCTTCTTAAATCTCTTCATTTCTTCTTATTTCTAGTGGGGAGAGAGCTTTTAGCATACTGATGCATCAAAGTCTTGCCATTAAGGACACTTCAATATTAACAAGAAAGAAAAAGGGTCTTATAACTGCCCTTTGCTAAAGGCTTTGAAAGACACATGCCTGCTCCCAAAAGAGACTGTAAAGAGCCATTGGATAGAAGGATCTGCCATCACTCCTCTCATAATGAAGTATGCCTGTCCTTGACCACACTGAAAGTTCCATGTTATTTGAAAACCTAGGACTAGCTGGAGGTGGGGGGGGGAGGGGTGTGGAGAAGAGGGAGATCAGGGACCCTCATCAATAATGGTCTTTGATTACACTGAAAGGAAAACCCATGGGTACAATCCTCTGGAATCTGAGTGTATTTATGATGGGCTAGTAGTTAGAAATGGGCTCTCCTTGCAAAGCATGCCAAGACATTACCTAAAGCAAAATATGTCAAGTGTTATAAGAGTGGCAAAGTGACATGGGGGTTCCACATTGGTGTGGTCAGAGAAGTAACAAGCATGACTTCTGATCCCCCAAATATCTCTCCACTAAGAGCTCAGAACCTAAAATTCTACCGTCAACACCTAAAACATTTGTCTTACACATTGCTTTCTTTCCACATTATCTTTTTGAGAGAGCTAGTCTCCTTCATCTTAAAAAGTTGATGGAATAGCAGATGGGACTCGCAGTAAGAAGGAAGATGTGGCTCTTTGTTCTCATTTGAAAAGACTCTGCTTTTCATCATTTATAGAGATCTCACTATTTACCGCTGCTGCTGTGGTCTTTGCTCATCAGCATTCCCTGAATATGAGGTAGAACGCATGTAAAAATAGAATGCAAACAATTGCTCTGTGCCAGCCTCTTCACAAAAGAGATCGCTGCTCTGGCTTTGGCTCAGTTGAAAGTAAATCTCATTCCTTGGGTGATAGACCCTGCCATTTAAACTGGAACAAGATTTTCATTTTGTGTGCTTAAATGATGAAGTCCTTGAATAAAACTGGCTACTCACAAAAAGGGTGCCTGTTAAGTGCACAAGATCCTTACAAAGTCAGGGCAGCTTTTAGTGTCTGCCAGGGATAGTGGGCTAGCTGCTGGCTGTGGAGGCTGCTTTTGGTGCTTCTAGAGTGAGCTTTATTCAGGTTTTTCCATCAGACTTTCCTAGAGCATTGATGCTCATCTAGTCCCACAGGCAGGTTTTTCTTTTCTCCTCTTTAAGTGTGTATCTTTGGTGACTTCTTTGGAGCGTCCAATGCCTAAATGCCCCCCTCTGTGCTATCCATGAGCAGAGGAAGCACAGAAGAGTGTAAGGAGCAGCTCACATCGAGCAAGCAAATGACCCTCAAGTACCCCACCCAAGTTTCTTCCTTTTTCCACTCTCAATCACATCAAACCAACAACCCATCTAAGGGACCCAAGGCTGAGTTACATTATTAGACCAGACTGTCATTGGTCAAAGTTACTAAATGATAGTAACGAGGCAGAAAGTAGCCAAAAGCAGAGCAGTGGAACCAGAGAAACAAATCAGAGAGAGAGAGAGAGAAACGTCTTCAGAGGCCCATTGGCTTAGTCTTGCTAACTCCAGTTCACTTGACATGTCTGGGTTAGGGACTTAAGGACAGCCTCAGGATAGTTTAAGAGACTGAGCATCAGTGATCCCCAAACTTTATTTCCTTACTTTGAATCCAAGAAGTGGCACCATATAGAGGAAAGAGCATTTGTCTGGTGTTCAGAACACTGGGTTCTAAAGCCTGGTTGAGCCATTACTTAGTTGTGTGACTTTGAACAAACCTCTTTCAATTCCTGGGCCTCAGTTTCTCCTGTAAAATGAGGGGGAAGAGTAGGCTACACTGCTAAGGACCTTAAAAGCTCTGACACTTCAAGAGTCAAAATAAAACTCACACCTTTGCTCAACCATTTGTATTTGACTTTGGGCAAATCACTTATCCTCTCTGAACTTAGTTTCTCCATCATAACAGGAGAGGCTGGACTATGTTGTCACGAAGAGCCCTGCCAATCCTGACATTCAATGCAACATTTCCCAAAGCCAGAGGAGGTGCTGACTTTCTGTGACAAGGAAAATCCTCATTGGACATTTTGAGAGCAGAAAGTTGTCTCTTGCTTCCTAGTGCATGTGCTCATGTGTCTGGCATAACTCATTGGGTGGGTCCAATTTTCCAACAGTTGCATTTTTGCTTAGCTGATTTCTTGTTGGGACAAGTGTGCAATCCATTCTGTGAAAGTAATTAAACAAGCAGCTAGAGGTTCTAAGATTCTAGTTCTCCCTTAAGAAGGAAATACATTTGCTTTGGGAGCTAGGTCCCAAGGCACGCCTCCTAGGATCTGGTAACTAGCTGCCTGGCAGGAGAATCAGCCCTGTGAGGAGGTGAGCACCTACACAGTGTGCCCTGAGGAGTAATGGGGGAGGGGTCTTGCCACTGCACAATGTGTCTCCTCCAGTGTTTGTCATTATGCCTCTAATGCTCCCATTTAAAATACATTCATTCAGTATTTGCAGATTTCATTCAGGGTGCGAAAAGATTGGTGGCCTGGAGGTTGGCTGCAGCCTGCCAAAATACTTGGCCAACACAGTTTTAAAGAAGATTTGAATTCAGAAAAATGCCTCACCTGTGAGCCATAATCTTCACCATCACCTTTTGTATTATTGTAGCTCACAGTTAGTGCCCCAGGATACTTTAATACCAGTAATTTCTGTGGAGCCAGGTTTCTGCTCCTCACTTTGTAGTTCTTCCTTGCCTGGGAGGTAGGTATTTGGAAAGCTGAGCCTAGAAATAGGGTACTAGGTGGGAGCTGAAAGGTTTAGACACCTGATATGTTCCAATGCCTTCCCAAGTGCCAGGAAGGATTTTATATCCAGGATTACCCTGCTTACCCTGCCTCAGCCCATCCAGAGGGTTTTAATCTGTACCCCTTGGGGCCTGAATGTGGAGCTCACCCCTGTGGGTAACTGCTGGCTCCAGCAGTTTCTTCCAAACCCAGTCCTGGCTGGGGAAGAGAACATTAACTGGCAATGGCCCGTGGCCACAGAAGCATTTCCCAGGACTGGCCTTTGGCTTCAGAGAGAGGAAGGTGAAAAAGAACATTGAAAAATTGTTCATTGTTCGGTATCACTTAAACTTCTATTTAATTTCTTAGAACCTGGAAAGAAGTCTCTGGAAAGGCCTTGTGGACATAAAGGTCAAACTTTCCTTAGAGTAAAAGAGAAGTCTTTTAGGTCATGTGCAAAAGGTTTCCTTTCAGTTTACCACTCACTTAACTGCTGAACCTGTTTTTCCAGCTCACCACCTCAAAGTCCCCTCCAAATCAGCCTGGACAGGAGATAAACGGTATGCTATTCAACTTGTCCTGCTTCCCAATCACACCTGTAGCTCACCTCTTGCTCTAGAGCAGAAGGTCCCTAGAGAATGGGGAAAAGTGAGGCCAGGGCTTGTTTCAGGGAAGTTGGTAATGGCATCAGAACCTCAAACTTCATGACGATTGATGTAGCTCCTGCCTACACCATTCCATTGGCATTTTCTCATCTTTTTCCTGGATAAGTCTGAGGAAAGCAATACTATTGAAGAGCACAACAGATCTGTAGAAACTCCTGGAAGTCTAGAAACTTTGTCCTCAGTGATTGGCACCCACCTCCAGCTTTTTATTTTAATAGCTTTTTTTATTCTTTTTTTTTTTTTTAACAAATAGCTTATTGTCAAGTTGGTTTCCATATAACACCCAGTTCTCATCCCCAAAGTGCCCTCCTCCATGCCCATCTCCCCCCTCCTCCCACACACCCATCAGTCCTCCATTTGTTCTCATCATTCAAGAGTCTCTCATGGTTTGCCTCTCACCCTCTCCCCCACCATTTCCCCCCTTCTTCTCCCCCTTGTTCCTCCGTCAAGTTCCTCCTAATCCTCCTATACGTGCAAACATATGATATTTGTCCTCCTCTGCCTGACTTATTTCACTCAGCATAACACCCTCAAGGTCCATCCATGTTGCTACACGTGGCCAGATTTCATTGTTTCTCATTGCCATGTAGTATTCCATGGTATAGATAAACCACATCTTCTTGATCCATTCTTCAGTTGATGGACACTTAGGCTCTTTCCATGTTTTGGCTATTGTTGAGAGTGCTGCTATGAACATTGGGGTGCACGTGCCCCTATGCATAAGCACTCCTGTATCCCTTGGGTAAATTCCTAGCAGTGCTATTGCTGGGTCCTAGGGGAGTTCAATTGTTGATTTTTTGAGGAACCGCCACACTGTTTACCAGAGGGGCTACACCAGTTTACATTCCCACCAAAAGTGTAGGAGGGTGCCCATTTCTCTACATTCTCACCAGCATTTAGAGTCTCATGATTTGTTCTTTTTAGCCACTCAGACCGGTGTGAGGTGGTATCTCAGTGTGGTTTTGGTCTGCATTTCCCTGATGATGAGGGATGCAGATCATCATTTCTTGTGTCTGTTGGCCATCTGGATGTCCTCTTTGGAGAAGTGTCTGTTCATGTCTTCTGCCCATTTCTCCACTGGATTATTTGTTTTTTGGGTGTGGAGTTTGGGGAGTTCCTTATAGATTTTGGATACTAACCCTTTATCTGATATATCATTTGCAACTATCTTCTCCCATTCCTTCAGTTGCCTATTAGTTTTATTGATAGTTTCCTTTGCTGTGCAGAAGTTTTGATCTTGATGAGAGCCCAAAAGTTCATTTTTGCTCTTGATTCCCTTGCTTTTGGGGATGTTTCAAGTAAGAAAATTGCTGTGGTGGAGGTGAAGGAGGTTGTTTCCTGCTTTCTCCTCTAGGGTTTTGATGGTTTATAGTCTCATGTTCAGGTCCTTTAACCATTTTGAGTTTACTTTTGTGTATGGTGTGAGAAAATGATCTAGTTTCATTCCTCTGCATGTTGCTGTCCAATTCTCCCAGCACCGTCTGTAAAAGAGGCTGTCTTTTTTCCATTGGATACTCTTTCCTGCTTTGTCAAAGATTAGTTGGCCATACATTTGTGGGTCCAATTCTGGGTTCTCTATTCTGTTCCATTGCTCTATGTGCCTGTTTTTGTGCCAATACCATACCGCCTTGATGATGACAGCTTTGTAGTAGAGGCTAAAGTCTGGGATGGTGATGTCTCCTGTTTTGGTTTTCTTCTTCAGTATTACTGTAGCTATCCAGGGCCTTTTGTGGTTCCATACAAATTTTAGGATAGTTTGTTCTAGTTTTGAGAAGAATGCTGGTGCAATTTTGATTGGAATTGCATTGAATGTTTAGATTGCTTTGGGTAGTAATGACATTTTAACAATATTTATTCTTCTGATCCATGAGCATGGAATGTTTTTCCACTTTTTTTGTGTCTTCTTCAATTTCCTTCATAAGTTTTCTGTCGTTTTCATCATACAGATCTCCTATATCTTTGGTTAGATTTATTCCTAGGTATTTTACGGTTTTTTGTGCAATTGTGAATGGGATCAGTTTCTTGATTTCTCTTTCTGTTGCTTCATTATTGGTGTATAAGAATGCAACCGATTTCTGCACTTTGATTTTGTACCCTGCAAGTTTGCTGAATTCATGGATCAGTTCTAGTAGGCTTCTGGTGGAGTCTGTCGGGTTTTCTATGTATAGTATCATGTCATCGGCGAAGAGGGAAAGTTTGACTTCCTCTTTGCCAATTCTGATGCCTTTTATTTCCTTTTGTTGTCTGATGGCTGATGCTAGGACTTCCAGCCCTATGGTAAACAACAGTGGTGAAAGGGGACATCCCTGTCGTGTTCCTGATCTCAGGGGGAAAGCTCTCAGTTTTTCCTCATTGAGGATGATGTTAGCTGAGGGCTTCTCATAGATGGCTTTTATGATGTTTAAGTAAGGTCCTTCAATCCCGACTTTCTCGAGGGTCTTTATTAAGAAAAGATGCTGCATTTTGTCAAATGCTTTTTCTGCGTCTATCGTCAGGATCATATGGTTTTGACTTTTCTTTTGTTAATGTGGTGTATTGCATTGATTGATTTGCGAATATTGACCCAGCCCTGTAACCCAGGAATGAATCCCACTTGATCTTGGTGGATAATTCTTTTTATGTGCTGTTGCATTCGACTTACAGGTATCTTGTTGAGGCTTTTTGCATCCGTATTCATCAAGGATATTGGCCTGTAGTTCTCTTTTTTTTGCTGAGTCTGTGTCTGGCTTCAGAAGCAAAGTGATGCTGGCTTCGTAAAATAAGTCCGCAAGTTTTCCTTCCATTTCTATTTTTTGAATAGCTTGAGAAGAATGGGTATTATCTCTGATTTAAATGTCTGGTAGAATTCCCCAGGGACGCCTTCTGGCCCAGGGCCCTTATTTGTTGGGAGATTTTTGATAACTGATTCAATTTCTTCACTAGTGATGGGTCTGTTCAGATTTTCTATCTCTTCCCGTTTGAATTTTGGTAGTGAATGTGTGTTTAGGAATGTGTCCATTTTTTCTAAGTTGTCCAGTGTGTTGGCATATAATTTTTCAGAGTATTCCCTGCTAATTGCTTGTATTTCTGAGGGGTTGGTTGTAAGAAGTCCACTTTCATTCATGATTTTGTCTGTTTGGGTGCTCTGTTTTCTTTTTGAGAAGACTGGCTAGAGGTTTGTCAATGTTTATTTTTTCAAAAAGCCAACTCTTGGTTTCACTGATCTGCTCAACTGTTTTCTTGGATTCTATATTGTTTCTTTCTGCCCTAATTTTTATTTCTCTTCTCCTATTGGGTTTGGGGTGCTCTTGTTGCTCTCCTTCTAGTTCCTTTAGGTGCACTGTTAGATTTTGTATTTGTGCTTTTTCTAATTTCTTGAAATAGGCCTGGAGTGCAGTGTACTTTCCTCTTAGGACTGCCTTTGCCACATCCCATAGAGTTTAGATTGTTGTATTTTCGTTTTCATTTGTTTCCATATACTTTTTAGTTTCTTCTCTAATTGCCTGATTGGCCCATTCATTCTTTAGTAGGGTGTTCTTTAACCTCCTGGTTTTTGGAGATTTTCCAGACTTCTTCCTGTGACTGATTTCAAGTTTCATAGCATTGTGATCTGACAGTGTGCATGGTATGATCTCAATTCTTTTATATTTATTGAGGGCTGCTTAATGTCCTAGTATGTAATCTATCTTGGAGAATGTGCCATGCACAGTTGAGAAGAAAGTGAATTCCATGGCCTCAGGATATGGAGTTCTAAATATATGTGTCAAATCCATCTGGTCCAATGTGTCATTCAAGTCCATTGTTTCTTTAGTGATTTTCTGTCCAGTTGCCCTATCCATTGCTGTAAGTGGAGTATTAAAGTTCCCTGCTATTAGCACATTCTTGTCCATAAGATTGTTTCTCTTTCTGATTAATTGTTTTATGTATTTGGGTGCTCCCATATTCAAAGTGTAGCCATTTATAATTGTTAGCCCTTCCTGATGGATAGACCCTGTAATTATTATATAATACCCTTCTTTATCTCTTGTTACTGCCTTTACTTTAAAGTCAAGGTTGTCTGATATAAGTATAGCTACTCCAGGTTTCTTTTAACTTCCAGGAGCATGATAGATATTTCTCGTCCCCTTACTTTCAATCTGAAGTTGTCCTCAGGTCTTAAATTAGTCTCTTATAGATAACAAAGAGATGGATTTTGGTTTTTTGTCCATTCTGCTCTCCTATGTCTTTTGATTGGGGCACTTAATCCATTCACATTCCGTGTTATTCTTGGAAAATATGGGTTTAGAGTCATGGCGTTCTTTGTAGGATTCATGCTTGTGGTGGTGTCTCTAGTAACTTGTGTTCCTTGCAACATTTCCCTCATAGAGTCCCCCTCAGGAAATCTTGTAGGACTGGTTTAGTGTTGATGAAATTCTTTCAATATCTGTTTATTTGGGAAGACTTTTATCTCTCCTTCTATTCTGAATGGCAGGATTGCTGGATAGAGGATTCTTGGCTGCCTATTTTTTCTGTTCATCACATTGAAAACTTCCTGCCATTCTTTTCTGGCCTGCCAAGTTTCAGTAGATAGGTCTGTAAGCACTCTGTTAGGTTTCCCTTTGTATGTTAAAGCCTTTTTCTCCCTAGATGCTTTCAGAATTCTCTTCTTGTCCTTATATTTTGCCAGTTTCACTGTGATATGTTGTGCAGAAGATCGTTTCAAGTTACCTCTTAGGGGTGTTCTCTGTGCCTCTTGGATTTCAAAGTCTGTTTCCTTCCCCAGACTGGGGAAGTTCTCAGCTATAATTTGTTCAAGTAGTCCTTCAGCACCTTTCCCTCTCTCTTCCTCTTCTGGAATTCCTATGATATGGATATTGTTCTGTTTGATTATATCACTCAGCTCTCGAACTCTACTTTCGTGCTCTTGGATCAGTTTATCTCTTTTTCTCGGCTTCCTCTTTTTCTATAATTGTGTCTTCTGACTCACCTATTCTCCTCTCTGCCTCTTCAATCCGTGCATTGGACGCCTCCATTTTATTATACATCTCATCTATAGCATTTTTTAATTCATCACAACTATTTTTGAGCTCCATAGTCTTTGTAGCAATAGTTTCTAGGATGTCTTCCATGCCTTTTTCAAGCCCAGCGATTAATTTTATGACTAGTGTTCTAAATTCTTGTTCAGTTATGTTGCTTATATCTGTTTTGAGCAGTTCTTTAGCTGTCATTTCTTCCTGGAATTTCTTTAGAGGAGAGTTCTTCTGTTTTGTCATTTTGGCTAGCTTTCTGTCTCTTGCTAGTTTTTTTTTTTTAATGTTTTTATTTATTTATAGGAGAGAGAGAGAGAAAGACAGCATGAGAAGGGGAGGGTCAGAGAGAGAGGGAGTCACAGACTGAAACAGGCTCCAGGCTCTGAGCTGGCAGTCAGCACAGAGCCCGACGCGGGGCTCGAACCCGCAAACCACGAGATCATGACCCAAGCAAAAGTCGGACGCTTAACCGACTAAGCCACCCAGGCGCCCCTGTCTCTTGTTAGTTTTAAAAGCTTGTTATGCACTGTGCACCTGAGAATACTGCTGTATTAAAGAAGGCTCTTTGACTGTCCAGGGCCTGTCTGTTCAGTAAGTGTTCTTTGAATGGTGTCTCTTGGTCTCTCTTGTTAGGATTTGCTTATTTTATTTCCCTACTCGTAGTGGTATTTAGGACTCTCCACCATGTGTACTTTGGCTTGTTTCTTGAGGTAACCATAAAATAAGTCACTACTTCTTGGTATGAATTCAGGTCTTCTGTAATCCGGCCTCATAAACCAACATTTCTAGGCATTTGTTTGCCTGCACCCTCCAACACACAATGCTTTCCAAGTGATTCTCAAAGCGTAGTTCTCAGATCAGCAGCCGCAGCACAACCCAGGAATGTTCTGGCAAGTTCAGAGTCTCTGGTCGACCCCCGGTGTACTCAGGGTTTCTTTTCAATGCGATATAAATGTTCTAACATTGGCTGTGATGATGGTTGCCAGATTCTATGGATATACTAAAAACCATTGAATTGCACACATTAAGCAGGTGAACTGTATGGCCTATTAATTATATGTCAATAAAACTTGTGTTTCCTCTGCTTGTTCTATTGACAAGAAAGTAGAGCTCAACTGGATTGTTCTGTTTTATGGGTCACATTTCTGTGCTTAAGAAAAGGGGTTTCAAATATTTTGTCCAGTTTTCTATGGGGCAGCAAGTTTTGTACCAATTACTTCACCATAGTAGAAGCAAAAACTCTCTCAAAGTATTATTGTTTTTCAAAGTGTAGGAACACATTCCTGACCCGTTTATTTCTGGTCTCTGTTGTTTTCTCATGTCTATATCATAGCTATTCTTCATGATTCAGGAAATGGTATCTCCTTAATACAAGCTTTCATATACCTCTTCAACAGAAGTAATCTGTGGTTTTTTGGTCACCAGAGTGCACTCAGACATTCCTTCACTTAGTACAAAATTAAATAATCATATAATGAGCACTTTCTGCGTTCCAGCCACTATGATAAACTCTGCAGTTGCAGATATACAAAGTTGCTCTTCTTTAAAAACTGCAAACGACATATCAGATAAAGGGTTGATGTCCAGAATCTATAAGGAACTCACCAAACTCCACACCCAAAAAACAAACAACCCAGTAAAGAAATGGGCAGAAGATATGAACAGACACTTCTCTAAAGAGGACATCCAGATGGCCAACAAACATACGAAACGATGCTCAGCATCCCTCCTCATCAGGGAAATACAAATCAAAACGACACTGAGATACCACCTCACACCAGTCAGAGTGGCTAAATTGAGCAAATCAGAAGACTCTAGATGCTGGCGAGGATGTGGAGAAACGGGCACCCTCCTACTCTGTTGGTGGGAATGTAAACTGGTACAGCCCCTCTGGAAAACAGTGTGGAGGTTCCTCAGGAAACTAACAACAGAACTCCCCTATGACCCAGCAATAGCACTGCTAGGAATTTACCCAAGGG
This sequence comes from Proteles cristata cristata, assembly GCA_017311185.1. Classification (NCBI taxonomy): domain Eukaryota; kingdom Metazoa; phylum Chordata; class Mammalia; order Carnivora; family Hyaenidae; genus Proteles; species Proteles cristata. The sequence continues at coordinate 19,390 of JAESUZ010002159.1, forward strand.
ATACAGAAATGCTGAGGCATAGGAGCACATGTACCCCAATGTTCATAGCAGCACTCTCCACAATAGCTAAAACATGGAAAGAGCCTAAGTGTCCATCAACGGACGAATGGATCAAGAAAATGTGGTTTATCTATACCATGGAATACTACATGGCAATGAGAAAGAATGAAATCTGGCCATGTGTAGCAACATGGATGGACCTTGAGGGTGTTATACTGAGTGAAATAAGTCAGGCAGAGAAGGACAAATATCATATGTGTGCACGTATAGGAGGATTAGGAGGAACTTGACGGAGGAACAAGGGGGAGAAGAAGGGGGAAATGGTGGGGGAAAGGGAGAGAGGCAAACCATGAGAGACTCTTGAATGCTGACAAAAACTGAGAACTGATGGATGTAGGGGGCGGGGGGAGGGGCATGGAAGAGGGCACTCGTGGGGATGAGCACTGGGTGTTATGTGGAAACTAATTTGACAATAAACTATTTGTAAAAAATAAATAAATAAATATAAAAATAAATAAATAAAAATTCACATTTCAGGGGCGCCTGGGTGGCTCAGTTGATTAAGCGTCTGACTTCAGCTCAGGTCATGATCATACAGTTAGTGGGTTTGAGCCCCGCATCAGGTTCTGTGCTGATGGCTAGCTCAGAACCTGGAGACTGCTTCAGATTCTGTGTTTCTCTCTCTCTCTCTCTGACCCTGTCTTGCTCACACAGTTTAAAAGAAAAAAAAGAAAAATAAAAATAAATAAAACCTCACATTTCAGGCACCTGGGTGGCTCAGTTGGTTGAGCATCCAAGATTGTCTCAAGTCATGAGCTCACGGTTTGTGGCTTTGAGCCCCACATTGGGCTCTGTGCTAACAGCTCCGAGCCTGGAGCCTACTTCAGATTCTGTGTCTCCCTCTCTTTCTGCCCTACCCCCGTTTGTGTTCTGTCTCTCTCTATCTCTCAAAAATAAATCAATGTAACAAAAATTAAAAATAAAAACTCACATTTCATGGAGAATGGAAGGTCATATTGTGATAATATTGTGGAAGGGTGCCAAGTCCACTGGGGAATCAGGATACAAAGAGTTTCTCAGTAGAATGGATAACAGCTGGGAGAGTTGGAAGGGAAGACTGTTCCAGATAGAAGGAAGAGCATGTGCTCTTAGCACTTTTTGCTTTGTATTCTCAATGTTTGTGCAAATCTGACCTACACCATTACTTTCAGTCTCCATTGCCTGATATGCTCCTGGAGTTCAGGGATGGTTTATTCATGACTTCCCCCTTCCCGGTACACACACTGTTCACACAAACTATTTATGAGATAACTGAGGTATAAAACCAGAATAGCTTATTGTACTGGAACAGAACTATAGTCAGAAAATGACTTGGAAATGCCAAATGCTCTCACATAGGGTACAGCATTAGGTTCCAAGGAGAGAGCAACTGTTCCCCTGAGTCTCACTGATACCTAGGACATAAAGGCATCCTTTTTTGAACATACAGAAGGAAGCATCTCCTATACTCAGCTGAGAAATTGTACCCATACTAGGCTACTGTCGAATTTGCAATGGCTTCATGAATTCCCTATATACATCTATAAACCATGTTTGCAGGAAAGCTCTCAAGCAGGTAAATTGTCCTAGGTCAGAATAAATCTGTTGGAGAGGACTGATAATCTGGCTACACAGATCAATTCCTGTGTTTCTGTCCTAATTGTCCAGGTGATTGCCTGAATCCTTTGCTTGGGTTCTGACATGACTTCAGTGTATGTGTAATATTCATACTTATTTGGCTCCCCAATGGTGAAGCGTTGTACTAGAAAGGCGGCTTTATACTTGGGTTCTGTTTTCACCTATACAAGTCATATCATCTCTCTGAGTCTGATTTCAGAGAGATAATAATACTTTGAAGTGCATTAGTTATGTCCATGCCTCACATTCAATGTGAAAGTGTCTTTAAATCAGGGGCGCCTAAGCTCAGTCGGTTAAGCATTATGACTTCAGCCCAAGTCATGATCTCATGGTTGGTGAGTTCGCGTCGGGCTTTGTGCTGACAGCTTGGAGCCTGGAGCCTGGTTCAGATTGTGTGTCTCTCTCTCTCATTGCCCCTCCCTTGCTTGCTCTCTCACTCTCTCTCAAAAATAAAAATAAACATTTAAAAAACTTTAAAAAAGAAAGTGTCTTTAAATCATTTAAAGGGCTTCAAGATGTTTGAAGATTGATTATACATATTAATATATAATATATTTGAAATATATTATGTAGTATATTATATATTAATTATAATATATTTTATATTGTTTAATATATAATAGTCAAGAGATTACATTATATAATATGCACTATATAATATAGTGTATATAATTTAGTATATAATGTTATAGTTTATAATATATATTACATTATTGTTATATATTTTATATATGTTATATATAAATATTTATATACTTGTATATACATACATTCATATATGTACATATACATATAATACATTTATGTTATATGTATTATATTATTATATATTTATAAAATACATTTATAATTTATAAATAAATTATATCAGGGTCACCTGGGTGGCTCAGTCAGTTAAGCATCTAACTCTTGATTTCAGCTCAGGTCATGTTCTCATGGTTTATGAGATTGAGCCTCACATAGGGCTCTGTGCTGACAGTGCAGATTCTTGGGATTCTTTCTCTCCTCTCTCTGTTCTTCCACTTGTGATCCCTCTCTCTCTCAAAATGAATACATAAGCATTAAAAAATAAATATATTTTATCATAAATATATGTAATTATATATAGATATAATAATATAGTACATATAATATATATTATTTATAATATACACAAAATATGTGTAATATAAAATATATAGCATGTAATATATATTATTATAATGCTGTTAACATTATACATTATTATGTGATATATAATTCATTATATATACTTAAACATTATATATGATATTGTATGCATTATATTAGTATAAGTGTTATCATATGAAATTAATTATTATAGACTATATAAAAATTATATTACATTGATTATATATAGTGATTATATATTAATTATCATATATGTACTATACATTAATTAATTAGAGAAAATAATATAATAACACTGCACATATATAATATATATATAACATATAATTATTAAATACACTCTGCAGTAATATTAATAACAAATAATGATGTCATATTAATAATAAAAATAATACATATTTTTTTATATTTAGGCATTAGTAGAGACAATACAGGGGGGGTAGAAAAATTAGTAGCCTTCTGGCTGTGACTGTAGAAATTAGCTTTGTACCCATGAGCAAGTCATTTTCTTCCTTTGAGCATTAGTTTCTTCATCTCTATCTTGGGCCATTTCTGGGTACCTTAACTGAAATATTATTGTTCTCTGGCATACATACAGCTGTTAGGATACTAAAGTAGCCAAGTTGAAGTCCAACGTTTTTTGATGTCCAGATCCAACGTTTCAGTGTTGAGGTCCAAACTTTTAGCCTTTATGTGATAACCTAAGGCTCCAGAAGGAGGGGGAAAAGTGGGAGTTCAAGATGCATAGGGCTAAATCTGTTGACCCAGAACCCAAAGATCCAGCTAAGAATGACAAGACAGACCTGTCTAGGGAGAGAAAAGGGGTGTGATTCTGAAAGTTAGGCTTGGAAGCTCAATTTTATTTCTCTGGAAAAGTAGGGCAAATATCCAAGATGGAGGAGAGGAATACTTACGTCCAAACTTGCCCCTCACAAGTGAGGAAATTCAATTAAGCCATCACAAAAAAAAAAAGGGGGGGGGCAAAGTTTGGCTGGAGGCAAAGATATGAATAACCTAGTGCCACTGTTTTGAGAACATTGAGAGGGTCAGCTAGAGTCAGTCATTGCTGGAAATAACATTTCTCAGAAGGGATGACTATTGGGAATTTTGATGGTATAGCAGGCATTGGAAGGTTCAGTGGCAGTTGGTACCAACAGAAGCAATAAAAAAGAACCAGTCCACATGAAACAGACAACAAAACAACATTGCTCAGCAACGGGGTGGACCTTCTTCTTTTTTTTTTCTTAAATAGTTTATTGTCAAGTTGGTTTCCATATAACACCCAGTGCTCATCCCAACAGGTGACCTCCCCCATGCCCATCACCCCCCTTCCCCTCTCCCACACCCCCATAAGTCCTCAGTTTGTTCTCAGCATTCAAGAGTCTCATAGTTTTTTCCCTCCCTCTCCCCAACTATTTTTACTCTTCTTCTCCTCCATGGTCCTCCGTTAAGTTCCTCCTAATCCTGGGGTGGACCTTCTTGTTGTGCCTGTAAGAGATTATCCACTGTGGTCTTCCCCCCACCCCTCAAGTCCCCAGCTGTCTGGAAATATTATTGTTTAATCTTTGTGTTCCACTATCCATTAAAGTCAGAATCCTTTGATCTGTCCTGTTCACTAGATCATATATCATGACATATAAAACTCTTGACAACTACATTTTTATTAAATTTGTTTTCTGAGGTTTTAGCCATTGCACTAAAATCCAATCCCAATATACCACTAATTTTTTTTAAAAAAAAATCTACTATCAGTGTGCTTTTACAGTTACCATAGCAGTAAAATTTGCACTCAACAAATTATTGCAATTTTCCTTTATTTAGAGGGTTTATTTGGTTCATGTTATAAGGCAAAGGAAGGAAAAATGGAAATAAAATTATTGCCATCAACATTACTGCAGTTTTTTCTATCCTTAAAACCCACAACCAGTGATACATATGAAAACAGATTGCCTATAAACACATAAAAGCCCTTCTCAGAAAATGTGGGGCATTTTGTTTCCATCATGGTGAAACTTAGGTCCCTTGACAGGATGATTGATGACAAAGAAGGTAGGAAAGGGTGAGAAGGCCTACCTTTGTGGACTCTACATGAGCACCCTGTGGACACGTGAGCATGAACAGTGGCGTGACTTCTCTTAGCTTCCAAAGATCAAGTGACCCAGACTACAATTTGCTGTTGATGGATGGAACAGCCCTGGTCTCTGGCAGGAGCAAGTGGGTGATGGAATCTTGCCTGCTCTTAATTAACCTATCATTTTACAAAATCATCTTTTGGGCTGGAAGTTTAATGGAATAGTGAATTGGCCTAACAGTTTTTATGCCTGTTAGATTTACTTGCTAGTCTTAGTTCTCATGGTTCGTAGGCAGCTGAGTGTCTGAACATCATCTGGTTCTCCTTCCTATACACTTGCAGAGGATCAGTGATCATCTGTATGGAGAAAGTTAGTTTGGGGAGTTGAATTTTAGCTAATCCAAGCCAGAATTGGCCTATTTTCCCTGAAGCCACATGGAGCATCAGACAAGAAAGTCAGTAAATACTAATGCAAAAGTCCAGAAGATCAGGGGCAACATGAGGGTTTAGGTTTAGTATCTGTGAGAAACAGATACAATGGAATACAATACAATGGAAAACAAGCCAGTGGGTTCTACTGGGTCTCCTGTCATAGCCTTGTAGGTAGTACATGCTTGGTGTGCGGGTTCCTTGAGTTGGCCATGGTTCCTGAGAATCTAAAAGCCTTATTATATCAATTCTGTATATCTACTGCCTGGCAAGTATCCACTCACCAGACATAACACTAGGACTTCAGAAAAGAAAAAAAGAGGCTCATTTTAAATGAAGTCCTTTTCACTGTTTTCTTTCAATAGTAAAACCTAAGAATCAAGACCTTAGTTCTCAACTTGCCCATTTTTCTCTCTATCCCCCAACTTGTTTCAGTTTCAGTAACGAAAACAATAAAGTGTGTGTGTGTGTGTGTGTGTGTGTGTGTGTGTGTGTGTGTGTGTGTAATGGCCCTTTATTTTGAAAGGTTCTTTTACATTTTAATTCTTAGGGACTGATAACATATTTATTTCTACTTCATATTCTTCTGAGAGAAAAAAAGGATCAAAAAGGGCTAAGCAGTCATAAAGCCAAGAATGATGAAAACTCTATTTCCCTTCTATCTTGTCAGAGGTCCCTGAAAAATGGATTTAGAAACTTTGCCACAGGGCTTTCATGGAGTTGACTGTAGATAAACTTTTTATTAAACCTGGTTAACAAATACTGAAACCCAAAGTGGGGGAGTGTATTGGAGCATTACAATTTTTCAAATCCCTAGATGTGTGAATGATGTGACTTTGTGTAGAGAGGTGAATATATATGCTTTAAATACAGACTCAAGTGAAATTCATCAGTATAAGCAAGACATGCTTTTCCATGGCAGTCTAGATTTAGGAACAAAGTCTTTAAGATAAGCTTAGTGATATTTTGCTCTGATCCCCACTGATTTTGGTTAATAAACATAACCCCCTCCTTCCTCGCAGGCCTCTCATTTTCTGTCCTAACCAAGGGGCTCTTTCTTTGCACGAACTGTTTCTGTCTATAGTGTTGCTCTTCCTCTGCTGGTCACCACCTTTGCAGTTCTACTTCCCAGGACTGATTTCACTGCTCTCAATGTCAGAGGACAATTATTGTCCCCCAGGGATTTCAGATTTATTCATCAAATATGGATTGTCTAGCATTTGAGAAACTACCACTTTTATTCTCCTTTTGTCTACCCCGTACTCCCAAGAGTACCTCTCAACTTTGTGGTCTTCTTTGAGGAATACTTGGAGCAGTTTGCCATGAACTGTTTGTGGGGACATTTTAGTGGCACCTAACCATGCTGCCCCGAGAATATTCCTTCTATCCTCTCTGACTTGGAGCCATAATATAGAAGGTTTTGACTTTCCACCCTCATGGTGAGTTATCTGACTTCTAAGGACACCGTTCCATCTTCCTTCCAGAAGTCTTGTTGAAAAGTATTTCTGTCAATTGCTCTTCAGTGTTTAAATCCCCTTCCATATCTGTGCCAGGGAATAGATTGTAAATCAGAGTCCATTTGGCTGTCCCTAATATCCTCAAGTTACTAATGTAGGTTTCAAATCAGGACCAATAAGAGCCTTGTTATAGACTCCCCACTGTGCCACTTTTACAATCCCTATAAAGTTTTCACATTTACCCACGATCTCCTCTTTTAAATGATGACCTGAGAGCATTCCTTTAATCTCAACATCTGCTGTGAACCCAGGCCTTTGGCATAAGTAGTTACTCAAATATTTGCTGAATGAATCAATCAATGATAAAATGATGGAAGGAACATTTGAAACAGATTTCTAAATGCTAAGCAGCAATGAACAGGCAGTACTGAGCCAAGACAATGGCTTGCTTTGGGGTTCATTCTTCCCTATCTTTCTGTTTTTGTGTGTTTGTTTTTTAAACCATAGTAAAGATGGTCCTGATAAAACTAGTTAATAGGTATGCTCCACACTGCCTAGGAAGCAGCCGCTGTTTCAAAGTTGACACTGTTTTTGGTAAATTAAATAAAAAAATTCCTAATTCAAATCATTAGCCACTCTGGCAGTCTTGAATTTGAGACCATAATCACTCCCTGAATTCAAGATAGCCACAGACTGTGACTCACATGTTCTACTCCTGGTTTACAGTGACAAGCCTAAGGGACTAAAATCCTAGATTAGAAAATGGCAAAAGACAATTATGGCAAAGTCAACTCCACTCTATGTGCTGATCCCGTACCCATATTATTTTACCATCTTTTTTATCAAAGCCACTGAGTTTAGGTTCAAGAGAAGCAAAGGGATGTTTATCATCTCAGCCTAATTTCCCGAGGGCCAGAGAGATGTGGATGTCATGTTTTTCTGCTATTTTGGCTTCCCCCAGACACATCATAGCTTCTGAAACACCAGAGGTAAATTCTGATTGCTAATACAGCCAGACAACAGATAACCAGCATTATCGTAAGAACAATGTAACAGCATGTTTGCCCAAGAATTACTTGCCCTGTATATTGGGATAACATCATTCATTTCTTCCTTTTTCTTAGCAGAACTCTTTATTCAGGGCAGCCTCCCCTGCAGCCGAGGTGGCCATGTTTAACGGAAGTCTAAGAGATAAGACTACTAAGAAACCTGTTTTCCTTCTAAGAAGATAAAAACTCAGCTATCATGCACATTTTTGCCTTTGCTCTTTCCCCCTTTTCCTTGTTGGGAAAACGGATGCAGTGCCTGGAGCTACAATATTAAACCCAGAGGGAAGATAAGACAAATAGCAAGAATGGCAGAAAAGGAAGATTGGAGTCACAGCTGATCTTGAGCAACTAAACCAAGCCTGGGTTGCCATCCACAAAACTCCTTGTAAGAGGAGGAGAAAACCATTACTTGTAGCCAAACACCCCTAAGCGATACCTGTCTCTTTAACTCTGAGAGCCAAAGGGCCCTTTTCAGGGCACATCTCTGCCATGTGAAGTCTTCATCTTCTTTCCCCTGTAGAGAAGGCCCTGTTGGGTGTTTCCATGATGGTCTCAGTTACTTTGATTGTCCCTCTTTTCATTCTTTTCTTCCACAGGTAGTTAGGTTTTAACTGAAAGAGGTGGAGAGGCACACATTTTCACTCTGCAAATGGAGTTCACACTAAAATTGAGGGGAAGCTAACCCCAACCTAATATACAGACTTCCCTTATCTCTGGTGAAGTAGAAGAATAGTGATTCAAAGGAGAAGATACTACCTGCAGAAAAAGTTTGTGTTGACCTGCTCAGTGTTTTAAGACATTTGATTCTATTGCCAGAAATTAAAAATAAGAATATTTTTTATAATATTAGGATTCTGAGCATCTCATGAAAAATCCAAAGGACTGACAGCACTGGGCCCTCATTGCAACAGTTGACTAAAGTAGTAGCCTCCTCATTTAGAAGAGAACATGCACTCTCCAGATTACCACAGTCTCTAGACCTCTTCAACTAGATCCACTGGCTGCTGACTGCATTTGCCACAGCTAGTGGCAGGGAGATGTGCACATAGCTGCATCTTCATTAGTGGGTGTACAGATGTGTCAAAACTCATTGAACTATATATTTTCAATGCGTACATTTTAATTGTTTTCTTTAAGTTTATTTATTTACTTTAAGAGACAGAGTGTGTATGCACAAATAGTGGAGGGGCGGGGGGGGGGAGGAGCAGAGAGAGAGGTAAAGAGAGAATCCCAAGCAGGCTCCACATTGTCAGCTCAGAGCCCAATGTTGGGCTCGAACTCAAGAACTGTGAGATCATGACCTGAGCAGAAACCCAGATGCTCCATTCAGTTTTACTTTAAAAATTTGTTTTTGGTAAAGGAAGGAATGTTGGACAGAGTAAACGGGAAGCATGCCTTTCAATCTAAGTGAACATTTTATATATAAAATATTAATCATGTCTAATGTATTTGACCATACAAAGGACAAAAAATATTGGATCAAATGGCATGTAAGTTGGTATTGGGATTGGCAGGGATGAGAAGAAGGTTGATTGGTGTTAGAATGTACTAACATCCATGTTTCATTTGGTAGAAGACTGAAGTATTGTTATTATTTTTAAAGATTTTATTTTTTTAGGTGTCCTGCCCAACATGGGGCTTGAGCTCACAATCCCAAGGTCAGGAGGCAGCCAGGTGTCCCATAAAGTGTTATTTTTAACTTTAGGCTATATTAAGAAACAAAATTTTAATGATAACCACTTAGAGAATATTATCTGATATATGAACTACAAACTGTTATGGGAAAAGAGACTGGAATTTCAAAAGAACAAAATACAAGAACTGTAATCAAGGGAGACAGATAATTAGATAATTATAAGGAGGTATAGAAAAAGAAGTTTGAACAGAGATAAATCAATAAGATGATAGAGACAAATCCAAATAAGTAAACACCTCCAGGAAGGGCTGAAATAATAGATTATCAAAAAGTACACCAGGAGAAAAAAAAAGGTGGACCAGGAAAGACAGTGGACAAAAAGAAAGCTAGGATAATAATATCACTAAAAAGTTTTAAAAAAGATTAAAACAAAAAGCATTATTCTTGATAGAAAGGGTAACTGCAGAATAAAGGCCAACTTGACTCAAAATATATGGCAATTCTGGGGTTTGTGCATGGCTCAGTGGGTTAAGCATTTGAGTCTTGATTTCAGCTCATTTCATGATCTCATGGTTCATGGGATCAAGCCCCACATCCATACTACATGGAGCCTACTTGGGATTGTCTTTCCCCCTCTCTCTGCCCCTTTCCTGCTAGTGCATTTGCACACTCTCTCTCTCTCTCAAAATAAAGAAACAATCTTTAAAAAAATATAGCAATTCAAAACTTGTTTTCACATCTAGATGGCCTAGAAAAGGGAGTAATGGAAGAATAGAGGAAGAAAAAAGCCATAGAAAATAGCAAAATGGCAGACATAATTCTTATCAGTAATTATATTAAATGTAATCAACTAAGCATGCCAAAAAGGTAGAAACTAGCTGAATGGTGTAAAAAACACACAATTCAATGATACGCTGTCTATAAAAAAAACACATATATTAAATCCAAAGGCACAAATAGGTCCAAAGGAAAAGGATAGGTCAATGACTTAAATGTAAGAGCTAAAATTATAAAACCCTTCAGTGAAGATATAGGAAAACATCTCTGTGACCTCTGGGTAGGCAATAGCTTCTCAGAGATGACACCAAAAGCACAATGTCAAGAGAAAGAAGTAGCTAAAGTGGACTTCATCAACATCAAGAACTTTTCTGTTTCAAATGATATTACCAATAAAGTGAAAGCAAGTGCACAGAATTAGAGAAAATATTTGCAAATTATATATCTGGTAAGACTTGTATTCAGAATATATAAATAATTCTCACAACTCAGTATTAAAAACAAATAAATCCATGCCAGTCTTTTGGCTTCTGGTTCCCTGTGTAGGGAACTTGAAAGTTACCGCTCCATCTTAACAATAGGTAAAAAGCTAAAGCGGTGGAAGAGTCAACTCTTTTTGGGCAAATGGCTGCCCCCAAGATTAAAGAGACAAAAAGGCAAAAATAAGGAATCGTGGCTTATTAGAGCAGACTCACAAGTGGAAACTACCATGGGCTCCAGTGCCAGGGTAAGAAAATCTGAACTTCAATGGACAAATTGTTAGAAGCTCAGTGTAGACAAGTCTGATAGTTCAAAATTCCAGGGGGCCTGAGTTAAAAAAGGGGGCCCATGTTTTTGTGAGTTTCACATCCAAGAGCTCAACCAAGTTCTCACAGTAAATATTGGACAAAAATTTCTATGTGCTTCTGGCAGAGGCAGAGGAAAAGGAACCATTTTGAAATATGCCAGACAGGGGTGCCTGGGTGGCTCAGTCGGCTAAGCGTCTGACTTCAGTTCAGGTCATGATCTCACAGTTTGTGAGTTTGAGCCCCTCGTCAGGCTCTGTGCTGACAGCTAGCTCAGAGCCTGGAACCTGTCTTCTGATTCTGTATCTCCCTCTCTCTCTGACCCTCCCCTACTCAGACTGTCTCTATCTCTCTCTCAAAAATAAATAAAACATTATGAGAAAAAGAAATATGCCAGACATTTTGTTTTTCTTAACAAGCCCTGCCCTCAGGGGAACTAGTTAACAAGAACCTAACCTGCTGGCATATTATCAGAGCCTCACCGATCTGGGTGAATGGAAATACCCAGCCATAGTCGCCTCTAGGGAACTTGTTCCACCTAAGTGGGGCAAGGTACTGAAGAGCACTTGTGGAGGTTGCAGTCATGAGCACAGGCTCCCTAAAAGACTGAGAACTAATCATAGGACTTCCCTTCCCTTCTCATCACAGTATTACTTAAGGCTTATTTACTACTGTTCTTTTTACCCAGTACACCATACCTGAATACAAGAAAAAAAAAAAACAAAAAAATTACAAGGCACACCAATAGGCAAAATACACAATTTGTAGTGACAGAGCAAGCATCAGAACCAGACAATTGGCAGAAATGTTGGAATTACCAGATGAGAAATTTATTCTTTTTTTTGAGGGTGGGGGAGAGAAAGAGAGAGAGTGTGTGTGGGGTAGGGTCAGAGGGAGAGGGAGAGAGAATCTTAAGTAGGCTCCATGCCCAGTGCAGACCCTGATGCAAGGCTCCATCTCAAGACCATGAGATCATGACCTGTGCCGAAATCAACAGTCAGACACTTAACTGACTGAGCCACCCAGGGGCGCCCAGTAAAGAATTTAAAATGATAGTGCATAATATGCTAAGGACTGTAATAAGACTCTAAGATAAAGTAGACAGCATGCAAGAACAGATGAGCAATGTAAACAAACACAGATGTGGATTTGGTCACCTAAGGAGAGAGTATGGAGAGTACTAGGAAAGAAATACTGGGACAAAACCTTAAGAAACTTCCACATTGAATGCCTAGAAAGAAGAGTGTGGACCTGCCGAGCAAACTTTGAAGCATGGAGTAGAGTGATAGAAGGAAAAGCAGTAGAATGTAGTATTAGGGAAGTGAAGGGAGTGCTTTTTAAGGAGAAAAGCATAATATGGTCAACTGCTGCTGAGCAATCAAATAGGAGAACAGTAATGTCCATTGGGGTTGGTGACACAGAGGTCGCTGATGACTTTCATAAGGGCTGTTTTGTTGAGTTGGTGGAGGACTGACTAGAGTGAGTTGAAGAATGAGGAAATGAATAGAATAAATTTTTAAAATTAAAAAAATTATTTGAGAGATACAAGGATGGGGGGCAGAGAGAGAGAGAGAGAGAGAGAGAGAGAGAGAGAGAATCAAGCAGGCTCCACATTCGGTGTGGAGCCCAGTTGGGGTTCAAACCCATGACTCTGGGATCACTGCTGAGCCAAAATCAAGAGTTGGATACTTAACCAACTGAGCCACCCAGGCGCCCCTGAATAAAATAAGTTTAGAGAACTTTTTAGAGAAATTGATTTATGAATGGAAGGAGAGAGACAAGGGGGTACCTGGAAACAGTTGTACGGTCTAGGGCAGGATTTTTAAATTATGTAGGGACTTGATGAGGCACAAATATTGATATGGAAAATCACGGTGTAAGAAAGAAGCTGACAAAAGACGGAATGGATTGTTGATGAAATAAATTTTCCTAGAAGGCAGGAAATGTGTGAATATAGACAGAAATAAGGATTGCCTCACATAAGAGCTGGGACATATTCTTTATGGTTATATGATGGAATGGGGAGTTGTAGATTTAAAAAAAATCAAGTTTCAAGAAAGCATATATGATATTAACTTAGGATTACTCCATGAACAAAAGAAATGTGTGTCAACCTAAATATAGGATAAAATGTAGTGAATATACTTGACTAATAAGAGTTTGACGGGCTGAGGTTGGGACTAGAATATCAAAATGGTGATGACATGAACATTCTATATTATGAATGATTTATTTTATTTTTTAAAGTTTATTTTTTATGAATTTATTTTTATGTTTATTTATTTTTGAGAGAGAGACAGAGTGTGAGTGGGGGAGGGGCAGAGAGAGATGGAAACAGAATTTGAAGCAGGCTCCAGCCTCTGAGCTGTCAGCACAGAGCCTGATGCAGGGCTTGAACTCACAAACTGTGAGATCATGACCTGAGCTGAAGTCGGATGCTTAACTGACTGAGCCACCCAGGTACCCCTATATTATGAATGATTTTAACCAACATTGATTAGGGGCTTATTACATGCCTATATTTTTACATATCTACATTTATCATATGTTTTTTTTTTAAATGAAAATGCAGTGTTCTTAACACCTTCATGCATTATCACCTTTTATTCTCATAAATAACCCATGAAGTCAGTATTCTTGTTTGCCACAATTTACAGGTGAAGAAACTAAGGTTCAAAAAACTTAAGTACAGTATTTTATTTTATTTTTTTTAAGTTTATTTATTTATTTTTGAGAACAAAAGAGAGCATGAGTGGGGCAAGAGCAGAGAGAGGGAGAGGGAGAATCCCAAGCAGGCTCCATGCTATCAGCATGGAACCCAGTACGGGGCTCAATTCCACAAACCATGAGACCATGACCTGATCTGAAATCAAGTGTTGGACACTTATCTGACTGAGCCACTAGTGCGCCCCCCCAAAAGTTAAGTATTTTACTCAAGATCACAAAATTAAAATATGTGTGTTATGTTTCAAGCCCAGATCTATCTGATTTTAGAGATAAACTTTTCACCAAAATCTTACACTGCATTTCTGTAAATTGTGATTTTTTTTTTACAGCAAACATGCATTGTTTTTGTTAAGTAGAAAAACGACACATATAGGGGTCAAGATCTGTGATGAACGTGACACTTCTTTGATGGCCAGCAACACTGTGTTTTAGGAGCTGTTTCTCCCTCACTGTGTTATATAGGTTGTTTTTACAAATGACACATTTCTCCCATGGACACAGAAATGGGAATGGTAGCCAGACTAGGCCAATCTTTATAATAGATTTCCCTTGGACACAGTGGTTTGTACAGAGAACATCTCATGAACCAAAGTGAGCCAATCAGAATCCTTTCTTGAGATTTTCTAAGAGTATTCTAGGTGAGAAGGAGAAAGGTCTATTTACTTTTTAAATTGGGATTGTAAAAATATAGCCAGAGAACTGCCAGCAGCCATCTCTTCTGCCAAACTGAGAGACCCAACAAAGAAATGAGCAGCATGTAGAAACACATAGGCTAAGAAATGAAGAAAAGAACCCAGATGGCATTGTTGAGCCCCTGAATCTAGCTCTGCCAGATCTGCCCTTAGACTTTCCAGTTATGTGAGCCAATACATCTCTTTGTTGCTTAAACTATTTTGCAATTGGTTTCTGTTGCTTTTATCTGAAAGAGTCCTGATTAAATAAAAATTGGAAACAGAACTGGCATGTAGCGAGTGACAGACCTACAATATGAAATTTGCTGCATTGAAATAGGAAGGTGGGCAGGAGGATCCCTTCATCTCCAGCTGGGAAGATTGTAATCTTTATTATAAATTTGCAAACCATCTGGTTATGCTGGTTTTATTGCATCTTGTAGATCAGTCGATGTAACTATTGGTCTGAATCTTGGAAAAGATCAAGATGCTGAGGTGATTGCTACTTTTTGTAGCTTTCAAGTAAGTATCTGCATGGATAGGAGCTTTGATCCACACTGGCCCATATGTAAGTGGAAAGGAAAGAGCACAAAATTTTCCTAAATGAGGCCATATCTTCCTGCTGCCAAAAATTTTAGGTGGTTGAGAGTCACAGTAAATGTTTAAAACTATTTCCTATGTTAAAGTTGGAGAGAGAGAGAAAAAACTACAGAGTCTGGAAATACTGGTAAATCAGACTGGGACCAGGTGGGCCTGAGAATTGAGACATACTTGATTCCTTTCCATCCACAACACACTCCTATATTCCCTTCCTGAAACAATTTAATAATTACCTCCATTGCAAAGAACCATTCACTGGAATACAGCCTAGGAACAAGAAATAAATTATTCCTGTTTTCTACTCCAGCCCATTTGGCAGAGATGGAGACTCTTGTTTCAAAAAGACCGAAATCTTTTTTTTAATGTTTATTTATTTTTGAGAGAGAGAAGAGAGAGATTCAGAGAGAGTGCAGGAATGAGGGAGGGGCCGAGGGAGAGGGGGGCAGAAGATCTGAAGCAGGCTCTGCACTGACAGCAGGGAGCCCAATGCAGGGCTCAAACTCACAAACTGAGAGTTCATGACCAGAGCCTGTCAGATGCTTAACCGATTGAGGCACCCAGGCGCCCCGAGATAGAAATCTTTAAATGGGAGTTGGTTCAGATTTAAGGACTAAGATTCAGTATTATCTCCTGTTTTGGTTACCAGCAAGTTGATTCATATTACACATTCTCTAGCAGCAGTCTAAAAACATACATACATGCATATATAAATGCTATGTGATTAGATTCATATATATTTAGAATTATTATTCCTTCCTATTGAGCTGAGACTTAGAATAATGAAATGTTACTTCTTACCTTGCATATAAAGTACATTTTGTCTGACATTAAAACAATCACACTTCAGGGTGCTGGGTAGCTCAGTCAATTAAGCGTCCCACTTCAGCTCAGGTCATGATCTCACTGTTTGTGAGTTTGAAGCTCGCATCGGGCTCTGTGCTATCAGCTCAGAGCCTGGAGCCTGCTTTGGATTCTGTGTCTCCCTCTCTCTCTGCCCCTTTCCTGATTGCACTCTGTCTCTCTCTCTCTCAAAAATAAACAAACATTAAGAAAATAGATCTAAACAAACAAAAACAAAAACTAAACTAAAACAACCAAGTCACACTTCTTTTGGTTAGTGTTTGTATGGTATGTCTTTTTTTCTTTATTTTGCTTTCTCTCTTTACATTTAAAGTGTGTTTCTCGTTTCTTGTAAATATACATAGTTGGGAGGTGTCTGCTTTAAAAACTCCAGTGGGATAATTTAGTTTATTTGGATTACAATGTTTAATGTATTTATATTTAAAATAATTACTGACATAGTTGACCTTAAAGCTACCATCATGCTACTTGCACTCTTTAGGTCTCCTCTATTCTTTGTTTCTTTGTTCTTCCCTTTTCTTCCTTGTTTTAATGAAGTGTTTTTTTAACTGTTCTATTTTATCTCTTCCATTAGCTGTTTTGCTATGCCTTTCTGAATTATTCTTTTAGAAGTCACCCTATAAATTCCAAAATGCATTTGTAGTTCATTACAGTCTACCTTAAATTAGTACTTTTACCAATTCTCACACCATGTGCTCTCATACCACAGAGCAATGAAAGAAACTTCTAGCAGTTCAGCTCTATTTATCCCTCTCACCTTGTTAGTTATTACATGGTATATATTACATATAACCCTTAAAAAACACTATTATTATTGTTTTACATACTCGATCATCTTTTATAATTACCAAAATATTGGCCTTTCCTAGGCCTGTTCATTCTTTCACTTTTACATTTGTATCTGCAACAATTTCCTTTCAGCTTTCAAGAACTTTTTTTTAGTACTTTTTTTTTTACTGTTTGCTGTAAAAAAATTCTTTCAGCTTTTCTTTTGTCTAGAACTCTAGGTTGTTTTGTTCTTTTTCATTCTTTATTTTTTAGTTGATTTTTAGAAATTTTAATTCCAGTATAATGAACACAGTGTTATATAGGTTTCAGGTGTACAATATAGTGATTCAACACTTCTATACAGTACTCAGTGCTCATCATGATAAGTGTATCCTTAATCTCCTTCACTTATTCATGC
This sequence comes from Proteles cristata cristata, assembly GCA_017311185.1. Lineage (NCBI taxonomy): Eukaryota > Metazoa > Chordata > Mammalia > Carnivora > Hyaenidae > Proteles > Proteles cristata. Next base: position 36,447 of record JAESUZ010002159.1, read on the forward strand.
CCCCACCCACCCACCTGCCTCCCCTCTGGTAACCATCAGTTTGTTCTCCAGAGTTAAGAGTCTGTTTCTTGGTTTGTCTCTTTTTCTCTTTGTTCATTTGTTTTGCTTTTTAGATTCCACATGTGAGTGAAATCATATGGAGTTTGTCTTTCTCCGACTGACTTATTTCACTTAGCATTACACCCTCTAGATCAATCCATGTTGTTGCAAATGGCAAGATTTCATTCTTTTTATGTCTGAGTAAGATTCTGTTGTAGATATATACCGCCTCTTCTCTATCCATTTACTTATGGATGGACACTTGGATTGCTTCCATAATTTGGCTATTGTAAATAATGCTTCAATAAAGACAGGGATGCATACATTTTTTTCAAATTAATATTTTTGTATTATTTGGGTAAATACCCCGTAGTAGAATTACTGGATCATAGGGTAGTTCTATTTTGAATTTTTTGAGGAAACTCCATGCAGTTTTCCATAGTGGTTGCACCAGTTTGCCTTCTTACCAACAGTGCACAAGGGTTCCCTTTTCTCCACATCCTCACCAACACTTGTTTCTTGTGGTTTTGGTTTGACCCATTCTGACAGGTGTGAGGTGGTATCTCAGTATAGTTTTGATTTGCATTTCCCTGATGATGAGTGGTGTTGAGCATCTTTTCACATGTAAGTTGGCCATCTGTCTGTCTTCTTTGGAGATATGACTGCTCATGTTTTCTACTCATTGTTTAATTGGATTATTTGGGGGGTTTTAGTGTTGAGTTGTATAAATTCTTTGTATATTTTAGATAATAATCATTTATCAGAGATGCCATTTGTAAATATCTTCTCCCATTCAGTAGGTTGTCTTTTAGTTTTGTTGACTGTTGCCTTTGCTCTGCAGAAGCTTTTTATTTGGATGTAGGCCCAATAGGTTATTTTTGTTTTTGTGTCCTTGCCTCAGGAGACACATCTAGAAAAATATTGTCATGGCCTATGTCAGAGAAATTACTGCCTGTGCTTTCTTCTAGGATTTTTATGGTTTCATGCCTTACATTATTTTTAGTTTATTTTTGTGTGTGGTGCAAGAAAGTTGTCCAGGTCCATTCTTTTGCATGTAGCTGTCCAATTTTCCCAACATCATATGTTGAAGGGATTGAATTTTTCACATTTCATATTCTTGGGTTGTTTTTTTTTCTTTTGCACTTTAAAGATGTTATTTCATTTTTCTCTTCTTTACATAGTTTCTGTTGATAAGTCACTTATTTTCTTATGTTTTCCTAGGGATAATATGTTTTTTCCCCTCTAGGGATTTTAACATTGGCTTGAGCAGCTTGACTACAATGTATGTAAGTGTGTGAGGTTTTTTTCTCATATTCATTCTACTTGAAGTTCACTGAGCTTCTGGAGTCTATGAGTTAATGTCTTTCATCACATTTAGAATATTCACAATCATTATTTCTTCAAATATTGCATCTGTCCCATTCTTCCTTTCCTCACCTTGCTGGGCTCCAGTTACATATATGTTGGACCTTTGATTGTATCCCACATCCCTCTTATGTGCTATTTTGATATTGACTATTTTTTTCTTAAATTTCAGTTTAAATAAATTATTGACCTGTCAATAGTCTTATCTTCTATTTTATTATTTTTTGCTGTGTGAAGCCTGCATTCAAATGCATCCAATGAGTTCTTAATTTCAGATATTATATTTTGCAGTTCTAGAATGGATCTTTAATTCATTTTATAATTATCTGTTTAAATACTCTATCTTTTCATTCATCTCATTTTATTATTGATACATCAACCTCCATTCCTCTCCCTCTTCTCTTGGTCTGGAAGATTCATATTCCTTTACAGTAGTTCTTGTCATTCTGTCTATTTTTCAGAGAATGCCTTCACTGAGGCCTTTTTTCCTTGGTTTGGGACCGATCTTTTTCTGGTTTCTCTTTCATGACTTAATTTCCAGGAATATGACCATTAGTATCAAAATCTCCTTTGTAAGTTCAATTACTGAAGCCTACCCTAATAGTTCAGAGGTCCCCAACTGGGAATAGCTCCTCCATTTTCCTACTTGACTCTATGCAAGGATGTGTGTGTGTGTGTGTGTGTGCGCGCGTGCACGCGTGTGTAATGCCTAAGCATATTTCCTCAGGGGTTAAATGGCATAGTTTTCACATAGTCAAAACAATTAATGGATATGCAAATGTTTGCTCCTATGAGAAAATCATGTCTATTAATTTGTAAATTTTGACACATACAGGTAAGGATTATAGGCATTTCTAAACATTTATTTTCCAAATTGTTTTTGCAATTAAGCTTAGAATTTCTAAGTGTGTAACCTTAAATATTTTCACTTATTTTGAAACTAATACATTGTATAATCACTGTTCCTATGAATTTTATGCATTTATGAGTTTTATCTACTTAATCAACAGCTTAATGCTTGTATACCCATGTTTATAGCAGTATTTTTTACAATAGCAAAATGGTGAAAACAACACAAATGTATATTGAAAGAAGAGTATAATTTTTAAATATGGCATATACACACGATGAAATACTATTCAGCCTTAAAAAGGAAGGAAATTATGACACTTACTACAACATGGATGAACCTTGAGGACCTTATGCTAGATGAAATCAGCCAGGCAGAAAATGAGATATTTTGTGATTTTCCTTACATGAGATATCAAGAGTAGTCAAATTTGTGCACCTGGGTGGCTCAGTTGGTTAAGCATCCACCTTCAGTTCAGGTCACAATCCTATGGTTTGTGGGTTTGAGTCCTGTGTTGGGCTCTGCACTGACAGCTCAGAGCCTGGTGCATGCTTCAAATTCTGTGTCTCCTTCTCTCTCTGCCCCTCTCCCACTTGTGTCCTGTCTCTCTCTCACACAAATAAATAAACGTTAAAAAATAAACAAATAGAGCAGTCAAATTTGTAAAAGGAGAAAATAGAATGCTGGTTGTCAGTGGCTGAAAGGAGCGGTTAGGAAGGAATTGGTTTTGAATGGGTACAGAGTTTCAGTTTTGCAAGATGAAAACGTTCTTAAGACTGGTGGTTGCAGAAAACAATGTAAATATACTTAATGCTACTGAATTGTACACTTAATAATGATTAAGAAGGTACATTTTATGTTGTGTGTTTTTTATTATAATTATAATTAAAAAGAGGTTAATATTTTTAGAGCTGTGAAAAAGTGTTATATGTGGAAGAATTATGACTATATAAGAAATACTGAAGAAGGATTATAGGAGAAATAAACTGCAAGACGAAAATGAAACAATGATAATGAAAATGAAGAAAAGATTGAGGGAAAAGAAGAATTAAACATTAAATTAAGAATAACAAACTAGGGGCGCCTGGGTGGCTTAGTCGGTTAAGCGAACGACTTTTGCTTAGGTCATGATCTCGCGGTTCGTGGGTTCGAGCCCCGCGTCGGGCTCTGTGCTGACTGCCAGCTCAGAGCCTGGAGCCTGTTTCAGTCTGTGACTCCCTCTCTCTCTGACCCTCCCTGCTCACGCTGTCTCTCTCTCTCTCCTAGAAATAAATAAAACATTAAAAAATTAAAAAAAAAAGAATAACAAACTGAAGGCTGATGGTGTTGGGAGGGAGGACAAGGAGGGTGATGGGCATGGAGGAGGGCACTTGTGGGATGAGCACTGGGTGTTATATGGAAACCAACTTGACAATAAACTATTTAAAAAAAAGAATAACAAAGTGAATGATAATTAAATAGAATTATTAAGTATGAATAATCAATAAGCAGTAATTGTAAGGGCAAAAAGTGAATAATATTTGTTCAACAGTGAGCCATGAAATACAAGGTATGGAGGACAAAATTTAAATATCACACACATACACACACACACGCACACGCGCACACACACACAGACTAAATGTTGTTCCCTTGGAAAAGTGTCTGAGGTATCTACTCTACTCCAAGAACTTATTACAGAGGATGTACCAGAAATAAAAAAACAAAAATAGAGTGTGCACAAGTATATATTTTTGTGCAACAGCATTTTACCTCAGTGAATACCAAGATTAAAATCAGTCTGTATTCAGTCACAAAAATATGTTCTCTCAAGCCTTCATTGAACTCATTAGATTTTTTATAAAATATTTTATTTTATTTTATTTTTTAGTGCGAGAGAGAGAGAGAGTGAGGGAGAGTGGCAGAGGGAGAGAGGGAGCATCTTAAGAAGGTTCCATGTAAAAAAAGAAAAAGAAAAAGAAAAAAAAAAGAAGGCTCCACGTGAACCTAGGAGCCAATGTGGAGCTTGATCCCATAACCCTGGGATCATGACTTGAGCTGAAATTAAAAGAGTTGTACACTAAACTGACTAAGCCACCCAGGTACCCCTCATTAGATGTTGAATCTACAAAAGTATTAAATGAAGCAAGACTAATACTTATATGTACACAAAAACCCCAAATAAAACATAGACATTTTATCACAACTAGTTAAGACCTACTGGATTAGTATATGTTATGATGGCTAAAGTTAAAATTTCAGATGCCTATTGTATATTTAGGCTTCTACAAGGCTCTTAGCAGGCTGACTCAATGAATCTATTGAGTTATTAACAATGTGAAGATTAAAGAAGAGTAATGGTGTTTGTTTGTTTTTTCTATTGAGTTGCATGAGTTTGTTAAGTATGTTGGGTATTAATACCTCATTAGATATATGATTTGAAAATATTTTCTGGCATTCCATAAGTTGCTTTTTCATTTTGTCTAGACAAATACCATATGATTTAACTTATCTGTGTAATCTAAAAGAAACTGAACTCACAGAAACAAAGATGAAAGTGTTAACTAACCTTATTGTGGTGATCATTTCACAACATATACACATATTACATTTTACACCTTAATCTTACATGATGTTATATGCCAAATATGTCTTAATAAATTTGGGAAATAAATAAAGAAAATAAAAATGAAGAGTAAAACCTTATTGCTGGCATAACAAACAGTTACAAACTAACTGGGAAAGGGGAAATGCATGCATTGAAAATAATCATAAAGAAAGTCAAAAGAACTGATTTGTGCCATCCCAATGCTAAGTTGATGGATTATGAGATACGTAAAGACTATGAATCAGAAAACCACAAAAGTGAGAGGAAGCAGTCTAGCCTTGTCAAAAGAGAAGGTGGTTTGGGGGTGCCTAGGTATGCTCAGGTAGTTAAGCATCTGACTCTTGATTTCACCTCAGGTCATGATCTCATGATTTGTGGGTTCAAGCCCTGCTTTAGGGTCTGCACTCAAGTGCAAGCCTGCTTGGGATTCTCTCTCTGCCTCACCCCTGCTTGTACTCTCTCTCTCTCCCTCTCTCTCTCCAAATAAATAAACTAAAAAAAGAGAAAGAAGGTGTTTTCATCAGTAACCTTTTAGTTATGATAGAAATCCTACTCCAGATTGCTAAAATATTATGTGGAAAAAATGTTTCATTTGCTCACATAATTAAAAAGTCTGCAGGTCAATCTGGTTTAAGGAAAAACTGGGTACTGGGGCTCAGTGACATCGTTAGGATCTCCCCATGTTTCTCCCTGTGTCATTGTCTGTGTCTCAGCTCTGTTTTTCCCTATGTTTGCAACATTATTAGGCAGACTCTTCTCACATAATGACAAAGATGGTAATCAGCAACCTCAGGCTTACATTTTCCAGGCTTAATAAGTCCAGCAGAGAGTGCCATTTCTTTCTTCATAATTCCAGCAGAGTCTCAATTTGACTCATATTGGTACAGTTGTCTTAACCTGCCCATTTCTAAATCCACTGCTGTGCCTGTTTGGTCTGGTCTAGGTCATATATTCACCTCTGGAACTGGGTGAAGGATGAAGTAAGGGTATCCACTCTAGTACAACTACATTAATGACTTAAGAGGAGTTGTGATTTTCCAAAGGGAAATGAAGAAGCAGAATAAGATGTTGGGCTTATTTATTTATTTATTTATTTATTTAAATATGATTCATTGTCAAGTTAGCTAACATACAGTGTATACAGTATGCTCTTGGTTTCTTGGTTTCTTGAGTAGATTTCTATGATTCGTTGTTTACATACAACACACAGTGCTCATCCCAACAAGTGCCCTCCTCCATGCCCATCACCCATTTCCCTCCCTCCCCTACCTTCCCAATCAGCCCTCGGTTTGTTCTCTGTATTTAAGAGTCTTTTATGGTTTGCCTCTCCCTCTGTTTAAATAGCAGTTGTTTATTTATTGTATCTACTGACAAAACATAGCCTCAGATTTGAGTCACTTACAAACTTGTTGGGAACAGAATCATCAGATCCATTTTCCTCCTCATGTCTTCCAAACTTGGTCCATAAAAGTGGAACTTTTACCTCTTTATAAATATTGAATAGAGTTTATGTTTTTTTTTTTCTACCTTTCACTCACTGTTTTTATCAAAGAGAAGAGGTCACTTCTATGTTTGGTGAGATCAGGAAGAAAAATTGCATGTGTGGGACTCAGACTTACCTTCCCCCACCACGATGTTGCCATGTGGTAACTGCTCTGGGCCTACGCTTCTTGGTTCTTTGTCTTGGTGCCAAGTCAGTCCAGTTTGATGTGGAGGAGGTTGAAGTGACAAGTATTAGAAGCCATTTGTGGCCTCAGATCCAGGCCACATTTTCCAAGCCTTATCAGCAATAAAGTTAATATTTTTGTCTTTGATTCCAGATCTATTTTTCAAATGTTTGTAAATGTAGCTGGGCAAAGGAAGATGACTGATGCTTCCTGGGTTGGTGTGCAGGGGTAAGAAATACACCAAGTTAGGACTCAGATTACCTAGGTTTCAGAACTAGTAGTTGGGTCACTTCCTTACTCTGGGCTTCAATTTTCTCATTTATAAAACAAGTGAGTGGGCTCTGGAGAGCTCTGAGGGTATTTCCAGATCTAACATGTCATTATTATCATTGGTCAGTGAACTGAGCCTTGAAGGAAATACATGATTCAGACTTTTAAAGAGAAGGAAGAGAAGACTTACGGAGAAGCTCACAGGGATGAAAGCATTAAAAGAAAAGTAAATATGAAGCATAGAAAGAGGCAGGGCACTTTTCCAGCCCAGACATTTACAGGCTGATTCACCTTGACAACCACTTAAGTTTATGCACATAAAAGGATATAGAGGATTTGACATAATCACAGATAGGAGGAGTTTCACTGATGCATGACTTGAAAAATCCTCTACTGATCTTATGAACTGGTCCAATCTTAATAAGGATTCTAAACAGGAAGATGAAAAAAAAATCCTAGATACAAATATTTAAATGTCTACAATTTACATCTTAAAGAACAGCAAAGGGACGGGACCGTGGACTAACTACTTATAATTACTTTTCTTGCCTAGACTTCTTGTCCAATGAACACAGTGAATTTTTTTTTTTGATTGGCCTCCATTTTATAAGTTTAACATTGGCTTCTCTGAGCTTGTCTTATCTTTGATTCTGATTCCAGATCTAACATATCATGGTTACGATTGGGCAATGATAAGAGAGCATAATATTGTATATTAAAATTTAAGATTAAATATAGAACTCAAGTTCTGCACCTAATGGCTCTGGGGGACCCATCTGGGTGGATCCCACTTATGTACCAGAAAAGCTATGAATGTGTTGATCAGGTCTCATCTTCTCCTCATATTTTCAGGTAAAAGCTCTGACTTCCTAACTTAGAGTCCTTCTGACTGGTACAAGTATATACTCAGAGACATCTTTTACATTTGTCTTTAGTGGTTTCATTATCAAGTTACTGATTACAAGGGACTTTTACACAAGGCCATAGTTAGTACTTGAAGGAGTAATTGTGGTAAGAAGGCATTTGTTCACCACTGGAGTCTATTATCTGGCTCAGGGTTCTTTCTGAAAAAGACAGCTGTTCACCAGCCTAAGGTGCATGGAAAGGAGGGCCTGACCTATTATCTAGTGACCTATGACACTAGAATACTTGCTAAACTCCAGTCAAAGTTACCACATCTTCATTCTTTAGCAATGACCCTGGCCTGTAGTCTTGAACAGTCTTCGTGACTACCACTCCCACAGCCCCTTTATGAAGAGATTGGCCCTAGGATTCTTTCTGTATCAAGTTACTAGAGCCTATGCCATATGCACTGAGAATGACTAACATTAGGAATATAGTTAACTCTAGCCATGATAGGTTGAAACAGAGATGTGCACATTATCAAAGCCTACTATAAGACTGTTTGGCTTGAAACACTGCCTTATAATAGTGCCCTATACTAAAAGGTACTGATGGCAAGGGCTAATATCCATAGAATAGACATGAAGAAGGTTATGTGTCCTCGTGGTGGATTATTGAGAAACCCAGCTTTTAGAGGCCCTATAGATATAGAGGAGGTAGGGAAGAAGGAGCTATATCTGAGGTTCTGAATGAACCTTGATAATCCAAATCTAGGAATTACTTGATTTTAAAATATCTACGTGGAAAAGAAGATGATATGTTCCATCAAGAGAAGAGCATAAAGTTGGGTGCAGTTCCTGGAGCCAAATTGTCTATGTTTAGATACTATTTCTGCCACTTAGTAGCTCTATGACCTTCTACTAGTGACATCAACTCTCCATGCCTTAGTTTCTCCATCTGGAAAACAACAACAGTAACAGTACTTATCAGATGATTGTGAGTCTGAAATGAGTTACTACACATCAAACACTTAGAACAGTGACTGCCACATAGTAAGTGATCAAAAAAATATAAGCTCTTAGTGTTATTTTATTCTGGCACTTAAGTGAGGCAGAGTAATTTGTTGAGATACTGTGTTTATTTTTCCTTTACTTTCCCTTTCTTGTATTCCAAAAAAGAATGGGATGCTTTCTTCCCTGAAGAGAGAGTGGGTTGTGTTGCAGGGTCCAAAGTCTGTCGTATTAAGCATATTGTAAGGATTGTGCTCAAAGGAGGGGAAGGAAGTAGTTGACAGAAGAAGAAGTGAGATTTCTCCAAGCCTTGGAAAGAACTGATAGTTGCCAGTTTGGGAGTAGTAAGATCTGGGGCCACCTCCTGGCAGAAGCCCTGGAGGTACTGTATCTGTGGTCAACTTTAGGAGCAAGATTCTTAAGTGCTGCGGCTTTCCCCTAGGCATGGAAGAGGTGCAACTGCTTGCTTTAACAGCACCATGCAGGCTTGGACTAGAAGGCATGATGGCCTGACGATTAGAAATTCTCTCCCTATTTGACACTTGCCACATAAAGCTCCTGAGTGTTTGTGTGATCCTAAGGAGTGTAGAAAGCTCCAGAAAGTGATTGGAATTTAATATTTTGCCAGCCTTGCAGCACAGAAATGTGCAGTTGAAATACATTTGGCTTAAAGGAAATGAAGAAATGTGATAGTTCTTCCATACCCAAGTTTGTGGAGTACCATTTATACTGATTACACAATAAACCATCATTGCCAAAAGTAATTTGGTTGTTTTGTAAGGTCTTTTCATTATAATGTTAGAAAGACTATATTATATATAATTTTGTGCTAAGAAATAAGTTACAAGGAAAAGATCCTTAAAGGGAATGAGAGGTCACAGGGGTGGAACGGGTAGCAGTGAGGATTCACCCATGTGAAGTCATTGCTTATAATGGTGAAGTTATTAATTAAGATGTCCCTCAGAGGTAAGAGAGGGCTTTGGGGCACATGGTATCTGCCACTTTAGAGTGTATATTAGTTTCCTAGGGCTGCAGTGACAAGGCACCACAAACTGAGCAGTTTAAAACAAGAATTTATTCTCTCACAGTTCTGGAAGTTGGAAGTCTAAAGTCAAGGCTTCAGTAAGGCCATGATCCCTCTGAAAGCCATAGTGGAGAATTCTTTTTCCCCCTCCTCTAGCTTCTGGTGTTTGTTGGCAATCCTGGGCATTCCTTGCCTTGTAGATATATCACTCCAATCTCTGCCTCCATCTTTACTTCCACGAAGCATCTTGACTGAAAGAAATCTCATTTTCCTTTATGCTGGTATGGCATCTAATCCTTATCTTTCTTGTGGTATTTATCTTGCATCATAGTTATTTATGATTGCATCTGTAGGACATAACTTTTCAGCTGTCTGCCCAGACAATAAAATCTCTACCTTGGGAATAAGAGTCCAAAACAGCAGGGGGAGAGTTCTCTATTCATAGTACCCAATCATTGCCCCCTTCATAGCTAATTTAATGATGGCTGGGCAACTGACCAAATGGAATCAGTAAGATTATCTCCTTAGGAAATTTGAATTTGGAACTCAGGGATTCTACTGAGTCCCATTACTTTTGTTAATCCAAGGATATGTTAATCCAAGAATTGATAGGACTAGCAGAAAGCTCAGAGGAACAAAGAAAGTTGTTTTGAACAAAGAAGAATGAATAAGTGTAGAGGGAAATGGCCGTACTGTTAGAAGAAATTATAGGGAAAAATCAAGATGTTGAAATTTACTACTTCTTCTCATTCTCATCAAAGTTCTGCAAGACAGGAATTAACTCAAACAAGAACTGAGAAAGTCTGCAAGTAAACATAAGAAATACAGCATTTCTAAGGTAAGTGCTTTCTGCCTATGGACTATAGTCTAAATTGACCAATCGTTCCATAATTTGGAGACTTACAAGACTTAAAAAAGCAAATGGCTTCTGTATCTCAAAACTGAAGCTGGTATAATCAGTGGCAAGGAATTGGCAGCCATAGCTGAAGATACAAATGATGGTCTATGGCTTTCTCAAGTAGGTTCTCTTAACAGTTCACTGTCAGACCAAGGGAAAACCCCACTGACTGTGATCTAGTTATGAGTGATAGTTCACTAAGGTTATTTTAGAGATAAGGGAATGGGCAGAGCACAGACATTGAGAACATAAAAAAAGATAAAAGAAAACAAAAAAAATATACAAAAGGAAACACAGTGGAGCATTAGAATGGAGCCTGAGAAAATCCAGAACCCCCTGGTACCCCCCCCCGCCCCAAGGGCTTACTCCTATTAAAAGGAGGGCCAATACCTCAGATGCATCTTAAATGAAAGAATATTAGCTATGTCTCCTTTACCCTGGGGTGACCTTTTTGTGACCTCAATGCAAAAGTCAAGATAAAGGTCATTTAACTAAGGGACTAAGGGCCTGGGCAGAGTCCTTTAGCCTGTTGCTCAAGGACAGAAACATCTAGACTAGTGTGAAGATTCAAGGACATGAGTTCACATTTTTGCCTTTGACTACCACCCCATGAAATATAATTTAAACCAAAATCTACTGTGGTAGAATATAGAATGCTAGTTGCCTACTGCAATATCTCTTTTTCTCTTTCTTTAGTAACTGATTCCCAATATTTATCTGAGAACACTACTGTTTGCAATAAAAGACTAGACTGCATTTCCCAACCTCCCTTATTTTTAGGCATGGCCATACCTTTAAGTTCTGGTCAATGAAACATAGACAACGGTGTTTCATAGACCTTCTGAGGAGTTTCTTTAGAAAAGAAGGAGGCATGTCCTTCTTCACCTTTTCTCATCTTACTGCCTGGAATCTGGATATAATAGCTGGAGTTTAGTCAGCCATCCTGGGACATGAAGATGCTGGCTATACCCTAGGAAGTGCATTGCTACAGAAAAGCTAAGCCTGGACAAAAAACCCAAAGCCTTTTGATTTTCAACTCCTAAGGCCATCTCTACATCACTGAACTCACATCCTCAGGAAGAGGGTTTCTGAAATGGTGCAGACTTCAGAAGGGTAAACGTCTCTAATGCCCCTTTCAGGAGGAGCAAGTAGGACAATGCACAAGGGAGATGATTTTGGAGAACATCTGAGACATCCAGCTGGGCTGACCAAGAACTCACTCTACTGCTGAGGAGTTCTTGGCGTTTATGTATATGATACATAAATCAATATGATATTGATTGGCAATCTTCATGTATTGTATCAATTTTTTTGTATTTCCAAATAGGAGGTTTGATTTAGTTCATCCTGTTTTCCCTCTATTTTTAGGCACTGACTATTTTGGATGTGGTCAAATTACCATTTACCTATAGATATGAAATCATGGGGAGCTACATCAAAACCTGCTCAAGATGACTGTAAGTCACTGAAGGATCTTGGGCTTAATGTTGGGTGCACTTGGGATATATGAACTTGGATTGTCTTCCTATTTAGAAGGATGAGTACGCTTTCATTTGTGTATGGTATAGTGCCATTATATTAGTTGAAGACCTTCTGTAAATTGGGTCGACTATCAAGTCTGTATGTTATTTTCGTCTGTCCAACATACATTCCCAATTGTTCTGCAAACAGCACTTGGGCTTCCCTTTGAGGGACCAACTCTCTCTTGCTGCTTCTCACTCCTTCTCTCTCTTTCTTTCTCTTTCAATCTACAACTTCTAAGCAGAGATGTCCCCTTCCCTGGTTAAAGAGTAGGTGCATAAACTCTAACTCTAACCCGACCAATTAGAATGTCCTAACCCCTGGCTTCAGGAATGGGCATGTGATCTAAGTGGATATAATCATGTGCCCAAAACTAGGCCAATGAATCAGCTGTTAGAATTAGGCTGTAACTAAAAAAAAAAAAAAAAAAAAAAGAATTAGGCTGTAACTATTGAGAACAATGCATTCTCTTCTTTTATTTTTTCCAACTTTATTGAGAAAGAATTGACACATAACATATAATTTTAAAGTGTACAATGTGATAATTTGATACATGTATATATTGTAAATTGTTTGCCACAATAGGTTAGTTAACATATCCTTCACCTCACATAATTAGCATTTTGTTTTCATTGTTATGGTGAGAACATTAAAGCTCTACTCTCTTAGCAACTTTCAAATATTTTTAACTATAGTCACCATGCTCTACATTAGATCCTCAGAACTTATTTATCTTATAACTGAAAGTTTATACCCTTTGACCAATACCTCCCCATTTCCCTCACCCCTCAGGCCTTGGCAAACATCATTCTACTTCGTTACCATGACAACGTTTTTAGATTTTACTGAAATTTAGATTAACTGAAATCACACAGCATTTGTCTTTCTGTGTGACTTATTTCACTTAGTATAGCGCGATCAATGTTCATCCATATTGTTGCAAATGGCACATTTTCCTTCTTTCTCATGGCTGATTAATATTCCATTACACACATACACACACACACACACACACACACACACACACACCATCTTCTTTATTCATTCATCCACCAACAGGCACCAAGGTTGTTTTCATGTCCTGGAGATTGTGAATAATGTATTAATACCATATGATCTAACAATTCAGTAGGTACTTACCCAAACAAAATGAAAGCACTAATTTTAAAGATATGTGCATCCCTATATTTATTGCAACATTATTTATGGTAGCCAAAGTATAAAACCAACCTAAGTATCCATTGATAAATGGATAAAGAAGATGTGATCACACACACACACACACACACACACACACACACACACACACACACACACACTTGAATATTACCCAGTCATAAGAGATCTCACCATTCGTGACAACATGGGTGGACCTAGAGGGAATTATGCTAAGTGAAATAAGATTGAGAAAGACAAATATCATACAGTTTCAGTTATATGTGGTATCTAAAAACAAAACAAATGAATTCACGAACAAAAAGCAGAATCAGATACAGAGCACAAACTGATGGTTGTTAGAGAGAAGGGGGTAGGGGGGATTAGCAAAATGGATGAAGGGGATTGGAAGATACAGGCTTCCAGTTATGGAATAAGTAAGTCACAGAGATGAAAGGTAGAGCATAAGGAATATAGTCAATGGTATTGTAGTAGCACTGTATGGGGACAAATGGGAGCTACACTTGAGGGCACAGCATAAACTAGAGACTTGTCCAATCACCGTGTTGTACGCCTGAAACTAATATAGCATTGTGTGTCAACTGTATTTAAAAAAAAAAAACCCACAATGAGGTATCACCTCCCATCAGTTAGAGAAGCTAATATTAAAAAAAAAAACAACACCAAGAGATAACAAGTACTGGTGAGGATGTGGAGAAAAGGAAAGCCCTTGTGTACCGTTGGTGGGAATATAAATTGGTGCAGCCACTGTGGAAGACAGTAGGGAGGATCCTTAAAAAATTAGAACTAGTACTCTACTTTCTTTTAGATTCCTAATCTAAAAGATGTAAGTGTAGACCTTCAAATAACAAACACAGAGGGAATTGGAGCTGAGAAAAGGAGAGTGGTAGATCCCTAACTTCACAGCTTAAGCACCAGCATACAGTTGTGCTTGAAGCCAACCGATCCCTGGATCTTTCAACTCTTTGACTTATTATGTCCACTTAAACAATCTTTATTTTGAATTTTGTCACTTATAACCAGAAGAACTCTGACAAATAGACATTATATCCTTATAATGTTCTACTGTTACCATTTTATTTATTTATTTAGTTAGTTAGTTAGTTATTCATTCATTCATTCATTCCATTCATTCATTCATTTATTTTTGAGAGAGAGAGAGAGAGAGAGAGGGAGAGGGAGGTGCAGAAACAGATGGAGGGAGAGGCTCTGAACTGTCAGCACAGAGCCTAACTCAGGGCTCAAACTCATGAACCTTGAGATCATGACCTGAGCTGAAGTCAGCTGCTTAACCGACTGAGCCACCCAGGTGCCCCCCAGTTTACTTATGCCAAGGATTACTTACAGATAGCAGCTTGTGGGGTTTTTTTTCTCAGTGCTATAGATGTTTTTTCCTCTCATATTTATTCTGCCATGTCTGATCTGCTTTTGAGCCACATGTGAGAAGCTAACTCCCATCCTGATTGTTGATGCTGTTTATTTTTTTTAAAGCATTGCCCCATTTAAAGAATTATTCTAGATAGTCCCACAGGGGGAAAGAATAGAGATGAAGGATTGGGTGTGAAAAGACAAAAAAAGGCAAATTGAAAAAGAGATTTGGGAAAATTCCTGGCAGACCTAGAGGATCAAACAGAGGGAAGGACATTCAATTAGGAAGCTGCTGCTATTTTATTGTGTGCCCTGTACTCTCTCAGTGCTCTGAGTACTATGGCAGAACTTCAGAAAGAAATGACTGTGTGGTACAATTAGAGAGGTTCATCTCTAGGAACTGTGGCTCCCTGTGTTGCAAGTAGGATTCTTGTGCTCATGCTTGCATTGAAGCAACAGTGTCGCCTACTTTTTCTTTTTTTAATGATGGAGAAAGACACATAACATAAATTCACCGTCTTAAAAGGAATGGATAAAGAAGAAATGGAATATTATTCAGTCGTAAAAAGAGGGAAATCCTGCCATCACAACAATATGAATGGACCCCGAGGGCTTTATGATAAGTGAAATAAGTCAGACAGAGAAAGATACTGTGTGATACCACTCATATATAGAATCAAAATACATAAGGCGCACAGAAAGAGTAAAATAGTGATGGCAGGGACTGAGGGATTGGAAATGGGGTGACAATGGGTCAAAGGGTACAAACTTCCAATTATAAGAAGAGTGAGTTCTAGGGAGATAATGTACAGCCTGGTGACTATAGTTAGCAATACTTTATTGTATCCTTGGCTGTTGCTATGAGCATTGAACTTTAATGTTCTCGCCATAACAACAATGACAACAAAATGGCGATTATATAAGGTGAAGGACATGTTAACTAACCTTATTGTGGTAAACATTTAGCAATATATACATGCATCAGATCATCAAATTGTACACCTTAAACTTGCACATGTTATATGTCAATTATATCTCAATAAAGCTGGAAGAAAATGACCATCTTAATCATCTTTTAATTGTACAGTTTGGTGGCATTAAGTACATTCACATTGTTGTGCAGCCATTACTACCATCCATCCCCAGAATTCTTTCCATCTTTCAAAACTGAAATTATGTCGCCATTAACAATACTTCCCCATTACCCTGTCTCCAGCCCCTGGAAGCCACCATCTACTTCCTGCATTTCTGAATTTCACAGCTCTAGGTACCTCACATATGTAGAATCATACAGTATTTGTCATTTTGTGAATGTCTTATTTCACTTAGCATAATGTTCTCAAAGATCATCCATGTTGTAGCACATGTCAGAATTTCATTCCTTTTTAAGGTTGAATAATATTCCATTGTATGGATATACCAAATTTTGTCTATCCGTTTATCCATTGATGGACACTTGGGTTGCTTTCATCTTTTTGGCTATTGTGAATAATACTGCTATGAGCATGGGCATACAAAAATATGTTTGAATCATCTGCTTTTAAAGAAACATGTAAGCTTGGATAATGAACATACTGAATAGTGTGGACATAAGACCAGAATACCTCTTTGTGAATGTTTATGACTGTGTAAAACCCTCAAGGACCTTGAATGAGCATCTGGTGGGAGGAAGAGGGAAAAGTTTTAAATTCTCTATCAGTCCATCAGATGGAGACTCAGAAAATTCAGTTTGAATTGGAGAAATAGAAATTCCTTATACTTACTTTGTGGGGTATCTTCCCAGCTGCTGCACTGATTTGACTAAATTTCTATTATTTGCCACAAAATGAGAGTTAACTCTAACATATTTTTTCCTCTCTTTGTTTATAAGGTCTTTTATAATGGAATCTACATCTGATAATTTATTTTTATTCTCCACAGGAGAAGTATAAAAAAAAGGGGGGGGGTTAATTATATGAAACACCATTAGGAGATCTGTGATGTTCTGGAGAACAGTATGGAGGTTCTTCAAAAAACTAAAAGTACCCTATGATCCAGCAGTTGCACTATTAGGTATTTACCCAAAGGATACAAAAATACAGATTAGAAGAGGTACATGCACCTCAGTATTTCTAGCCACATTATCAACAATAGCCAAAATATGGAGAAAGCCCAAATGTCCGTGACTTATGAATGAATGAAGAAGATGTGGTATATATATACAATGGAGTATTACTCAGCCATCCAAAAGAATGAAATCTCCCCATTTGCAATGATGTGTATGGAACTAAAATGTATTACACTAAGCAAAATAAGTCAATCAGAGAAAGATAAATACCATATGCTTTCACTCATGTGTGGAATTTAAGAAACACAACAGATGAATATATGGGAAGGGAGGAAGAAAGAGAAGGGAGGGAGAGAAACCACAAGAGACTCCTAATGACAGAGAACAAACTGAGGGTTGATGGAGGAGGTGGGTGGGAGATGGGCTAAATAGGTGATAGGTATTAAGTGGGGCACTTGTGATGAGCACTGGGTGTTGTATTTAAGCGATGAATGAATGAATTCTACTCCTGAAACCAATATTGCACTGGATGTTAACTAAAATTCAAATAAAAAAAGAGATCTGCAAAAAATCTGAAAACTAAAGTTACCAGAGAGTACAAAAGGGCACTTTGTGATTGGTTCATTCAACACATGATGTTACTTTTATTTATTTTTAAAAAAAAATTTTGTTAATGTTTATTTATTTTTGAGAGACAGCACAAGCAGGGGAGGGGCAGAAAGAGAGGGAGACAGAAGATCAGAAGTAGGCTCTGTGCCGACACCAGCAAGCCTGATGTGGGGCTCCAACATATGAACTGCGAGATTGTGACCTGAGCCAAAGTTGGACACTCAACTGACTGAGCTCCCAGGTGCTCCATGATACTACATTTAAAAAAATATGCTTTTATATATATATGTGTGTGTGTGTGTGTGTGTGTGTGTGTGTATACATATATATATAATAAAATTTACCATTTTAGCCATTTAAGATGTACAGTTCAGTGAAGTATATTCATAATGTTGTGCAATTGTCACCATTATTCGGCTCCAGACCTTTTTTACCATCCCAAATGGAAACTCTCTACCAATTAAACAATAACTCCTTATTCCCCCTAGTTCCCGGTAACCTCTATTGCATTTTCTGTCTCTATGTATTTGCCTATTCTGAGACCTAATGTAAGTGAGGTCATACATTATTTGCCCTTTTGTGGCTAGCTTACTTCACTTAGCATAATGTTCTCAAGGCTCATCCATGTTGTGGCATGCACTAGAATTTCATTCCTATTAAAGGCCAAATATATTCCATTAAATGTATATGTTTACACACACACACACACACACACACACACACACCACATTTTATTCATCCATTAATTTGTTGATGGACACTGGGATTGTTTCCACATTTTGGCTATTGTAAATAATGCTTCTATAAACATTGGTGTACATGTATCTGTTCGAGTCCTTGCTTTCAGTTTTTGGGGTACACACCCAGGTGTGGAATTGCTGATTCATATAATTCTGTTTAACTTTCTGAGTAACTGCCAAACCCTTTTCCATAATGACTATGCCATTTTACATGGCGACCAGCCAATGCACAAGGGTTCTTATTTCTCCATATCATCATC
Organism: Proteles cristata cristata; assembly: GCA_017311185.1. NCBI lineage: Eukaryota > Metazoa > Chordata > Mammalia > Carnivora > Hyaenidae > Proteles > Proteles cristata. Next base: position 54,721 of record JAESUZ010002159.1, read on the forward strand.
AACACTACTATCCATTTTTAATGATACCTATCTTAGTGAGTGTGAAGTGGTATCCTATTGTAGTTTTGGCTTTGTATTTCCCTAATGATTGATTGTGTTGAGCATTTTGCATGTGTTTATTGGCCATTTGTATATCTTCTTTGGAGAAATATCTGTTTAAGTCCTTTCTTTGTCCATTTTTGAATAAAGTCATTTAATTTTTGTTGTTGTTGAGATGTATGATAATAATTTATAATCACTGTGTTAGGTGCTGGAAATATTGCCATGTATAAGACACAGACTCTGCCCTCGTGACACTCCCAGGCTAGTGGGAGAAGCGGACAATATTCTAATGCAGTGTGGTAAATCCAACAACAGTTATTTGCTGAAGGTATTGTGAGAGTTTCAAAGAAGGGCACACTAGTGGAGGTGGGAAGCAGACATGGATGTTTTCCTGAGGGATATGGTGCTTTGAGACCTGGTCTCAAAGGATGTTAGGCAAGCAAAAAAAAAGGGGAGGGTAGACATTCCAGGCAGAAAGGAAAGCATGAGCAATGGTTTGCAGGCATGAAACAGCAGGGCATGTTCTGGACACTACAAATATCTATCTACCTGCTGTTGAAGAAGCAAGTACAAGGCAGGCAGTGGCAAGAGATGAGGCAGGAGAGGGAGATGGGGACTGGATAATGCCAGATGTTACAGACTGTTGTAAGGTGTGTTTAGGCTTTATTCCGAGACCTATGGGGAGTGATTGAAAGGTTTTAGGCAGAGGAGTTATATAGTCAAACTTGTGTTTTAGATCAGAGCTTCCCAATCTTTGTTCATATTCCATCACAGTACACACAGCATGAGAATTTTTGTTTGACATTCTGAGGTAGATGGGCCTGCAGCTGCATCAGCTGGAGATGACAGGCTTTAGCTTTTGCTGCTTCTGACCCCAAACGGCTGTCCCAAGAGATGAGATTGGGAAGTCTTGTGAAGAACAAGACCGTGGAGGAAAACGACACTGAAGGCAGGCTGTCAAGTTCAACTAACCAGGTATAGTGAGGATAGAGAAAACAACTCAGAGATAGAATTGATAGGACTTGATAGACTGATAGACTGGATATGGAGGCAGGGAGTCAGAGGTGATTCCCAGGGTTCTGGCTTGGACAACTGGATGGGGGAGCCACGTGCTTGAGAGATATTAGGAGTTTAGGGATGAGAGTAAATATGTACTTTGAAATGAGTGGCTGGAGATGTCCAATAGGCCATTCTGTCCTTGTTGGCCTTATTGGTTATGGAGCAGTGAATGCTATAGACCCAGGAGTTAGTTCAGTGTAGAAATTCTTTTTTTAAAATATTTTTAATGTTTTATTATTTATTTTTGACAGCGAGAGAGACAGAGCACAAGTGGGGGAGGGGCAGAGAGAGAGGAAGACACGGAATCTGAAGCAGGCTCCAGGCTCTGAGCTGTCAGCACAGAGCCCGACACGGGGCTCAAACTCACAGACCGCGAGATCATGACCTGAGCCAAAGTCGGATACTTAACTGACTGAGCCACCCAGGCGCCTCTCAGTGTGGAAATTCTTATAGCTTAAAAAGGAACCATGGGGGTGACTGTAATAGCGATCCACCTCCTTTGAAAACTTTCCCAGCCCACAGCCTCCAAGAAGCAACCTTTCATATGTACCATGTGACTTCAGCCTTTTGGACATCACTGAATGTTACCGGGATGAACATTTGACTCACCAATCAAATTGTCTCTCATGAGAATCAGGCTTTGGGGCCCAGTGACTATGTCAATTGTTTGTGGGGAACCAAGGCTGAAGGTCAAGTAGATCATTCCCTTTTTTAAAGTTTGTTTATTTACTGAAAGAGAGACAAAGAAAGAAAACACACATGGGCACAAGTGAGGGAGGGGCAGAGAGAGGGAGAGAGAGAATCCCAAGCGGGCTCCATATTGTCAGTTCAGAGCCCTATGTGGGGCTTGAATTCATGTAACGGGAGATCATGATCTGAGATGAAATCAAGAGTCAGACACTTAACTGACTGAGCCGCCCAGGCACCTCTCAAGTAGATCATTCCTAAACCGTGTGCCCGGATTATCAGAATTGTTTGGGAACTTGTTAGAAATGCAAATTCTCATACCTCATCCCATATTTACTGAATCAAAGACTCTTGAGTGGGTCCCAGCCATCTATGTTTTCCAAGGCTTCCAGGTGCTTCTGTGCAGGCTATCCTTGATATGGACTCAGGATAAGAATACATGAAACGATGCTCAGCATCGCTTCTCATCAGGGAAATACAAATCAAAACCACACTGAGATACCACCTCACGCCAGTCAGAGTGGCTAAAATGAGCAAATCAGAGAACTCTAGATGCTGGCGAGGATGTGGAGAAACGGGCACCCTCCTACACTGTTGGTGGGAATGTAAACTGGTACAGCCCCTCTGGAAAACAGTGTGGAGGTTCCTCAGGAAACTAACAATAGAACTCCCCTATGACCCAGCAATAGCACTGCTAGGAATTTACCCAAGGGATACAGAAATGCTGATGCATAGGAGCACATGTACCCCAATGTTCATAGCAGCACTCTCCACAATAGCTAAAACCTGGAAAGAGCCTAAGTGTCCATCAACAGATGAATGGATCAAGAAGATGTGGTTTATCTATACCATGGAATACTACATGGCAATGAGAAACAATGAAATCTGGCCATGTGTAGCAACATGGATGGACCTTGAGGGTGTTATGCTGAGCGAAATAAGTCAGGCAGAGAAGGACAAATATCATATGTGTGCACGTATAGGAGGATTAGGAGGAACTTAACAGAGGACCAAGGGGGAGAAGAAGGGCAGAAATGGTGGGGAAAGGAGAGGCAAACCATGAGAGACTCTTGAATGCTGACAAAAACTGAGGACTGGTGGATGTGGGGGGAGGAGGGGGGCATGGAGGAGGGCACTTGTGGGGATGAGCACTGGGTGTTATGTGGAAACTAATTTGACAATAAACTATTTGGAAAAAAAAAAAAAAAAAAAGAATACCCTTCTGGGAGTAGCCTTGATCTATCACTGGAGTGTGACAAGTAGGCAGAGAAACCTGGTTTGCAGAGAAGTAAGAGACTGGAGGAGAGAGAGAGACAGAGAGAGAGAGAGAAAGAGAGAGAAAGAGACAGAGAGAGACAGAGAATGGAAGAGGAGAGAGAGAGGCACAGACGTACACAGAGAAAGAGGGGAAACACGCTATTTGATAACTTTCCAGTTCTGCGAGGACCAGTTGTTCTTCCTACAGTTGGAATTTGTGAAATTTCCCTTTATTATTGCATAAATCTTTTATTTGAATGAAGTTTTCTTTTTTATAATAAAAGTGCTCTGATGCCCTAGTTGATTATTTCTCCAAAAATCTATTATGCATTTATTTACTGTGTGGCTACTGTTCAAGGCATCATAAGGGATACCAAGATCAACAAGACCTGGTTGTTGCCTTTGAGAAGCTCAGTTAAATGGAGGAGGAATACAGACAATATCAGAAGGGTACAGAAGGTGGCTACTGAGCTTTGAGATTATTTAAGCATTATTTAATTTAAGCAATTAAATTTGAGGTTTGATAAGCACTAAGTAAATATTAGCTGCATCTCAGTGGTATCTGGTAATGCCAAAGAAGACCTCAGGGAATACTTGATAGTTGATCTATACCTTGACTAGTGAGTTTTCCAAGAAAAGGAGGAAGGAGATGGGAAGGTGTTTCAAGTGGAGTGAAAAGGGCACAAATGTATGGGAAACCATGGTATGTATCTGGGAAACATGGGTGATATAAGGGCAAACACAACTTAAACACAAGAGGCTTGGGGGTCGCCTGGGTGGCTCAGTTGGCGAAGTGTCCGATTCTGAATTTCAGCTTGGGTCATGATCTCCTGCTTTGTGAGTTCGAGCCCCACTCTGCACTGTCAGTGCAGAGCCTGCTTGGGATTCTCTCTTAATCTCTCTCTCCCTCCCTCACTTAAGCTCTTTCTCTCTCTCTCAAAATAAATAAACTTTTAAAAAAAAGAGGCTTAATTTTCCTTGTTAGAAATAAGTGGAGACTTCTCCCTCATCTCTCCCTTTTCTTAAAAAAATTCTTTCGGTGTCCTTTTCAAGTGTGTGTAAATCTTGATAATCTTAAAGTAGCCTCACAATTCTCCATGCTTCCTCAAGGACCTGGGAGCCACCTCTTTGAAATGCTAACATCAAGGGCAATCAAGTCCCAGATCTTCATTCCTGAGGGGAGGTCACAGCCTACCTTCAGGGAATCTCCCTCCAATTTGCAAAACTATCTCTTTGAGGTAAAGATAGGAAACATTTATTTCTCCTATAGATAAAGTCAACACAGGTGGTCTCCCGTTACACTATAAAGTTAGGAGGAATTATGAATGACAAAAGGTGCCATGAGTTCTCTTACTTGAGGACTGGTTACCATTTATCTTGAAAACATGTCTGTAATGGGTTGTAACTCCTTGGCTAGATAAGGGGGTGATTCCTTTCTGGTTCTGTAGTTTCTTAGTGGATAGCCTATGGTGTGCAACCCATTTTGGCTTAATGTTCATTCACTTTTCTTTCACTACTACCTTTGTGGAGAGGATTTTTGGGTTGGAAGAGCTCATTTTTAATTATATTTCTCCACCGGTGGTTTGCTTTGTCCGGAGTTGTACTGTTACAGAAAGCAAGGGGAAAGAGGAAACTTGAGGCCAAACCTAAGGCCTGAGGACAGAAGACTGCTGTGTTGGGGTGTAGGTTTTATCCCTTAAGGCAGTGAAGAAGTCTGGAATTTAAATCAGGGAAGTGAAATAATGAGTTTTTGATCTTAGAAAAATGATCCCAGTAGTAATGTGGAGGGTAGATTGGGAGGAAGAAGGGTCAATAGCATAGCACTAACTGTGGACATGACAATAATCTTAAAGTACTATTTAAGAGTTTTCTTAGACCATTATTACGCAAAGGTTATTCTTAGATTGACCTTTCCCTAATCCCCCTAACAATATCTGGACCTGTGTATCTTTAGTTTTTATTTAAAATATTTTTTCAACATTTTTAAAAAAAAATTATTTCTGAGACAGAGAGAGAGAGAAAGAGACAGCGTGAGCAGGGTAGGGTCAGAGAGAGAGGGAGACACAGAATATGAAGCAGGCTCCAGGCTCTGAGCTCTGAGCGAGCTGTCAGCACAGAGCCCGACGCAGGGCTTGAACCCACGAACCGTGAGATCATGCCCTGAGCCAAAGTCAGACGCTTAACAGACTGAGCCACCCAGGTGCCCCTGTGTATCTTTATTTTTTACCACAGGGACATTTCTCCAGGATATGGAGAGTAGAGGACAGCAATAGTTGTTGTGGCTGCATGTCTGACACTCCTGGGCCGTTTTTCCTGAATGGTTTGAGTGCCCCTCTGGCCCCACAATCTCATACCAATGACTCCTGAGGTTCCAAGCATCTTCAGGATCTACAGTAACTCTGACAGTGGCCGTCAGGAGGAAGGAGTTGCTTATTATAGCGGTCTCCGTCATTAACTGGTGCTCAGTTTATGGTAGATGCTTGTTATTCGGCGAGACCCTGCACAGTCTCCAAACTGAAGTGTTACTCTTAACAGAGATGCCTCATTTTCTTAGTAGCCCCTACCTGGACCCCTAAGTTGTGACCCTTGAGTGCCTGGATTCCGGTGAGCTCAGCTTTTCCTTGTTTAACAACCCATAAATGGATTTCCTTAACATGAGACTTTGTAAATAGAAACTGAGAAGAACCCAAACACTTTGAACTACACGTAATGTTTATTAAATAGTTAACAAAGGCACACCAATAACCACTTACTACATATACGTATATAGATATATATATTTATATAAAATTAACACAGATATGTTTCTCTCTTAACTGCCAATTTCCCCAAGAAAGAAGTGTTCATCTCTTCAGGTCATGAAGGCTAAAGGCAAAGTCTTAGTCCCGATCTTATTCTTCCCCACTCTCTTCTTGAGACCTACACTGTTTCTCAATGAGTTGACCGTCACCTTCTGTGGCCGTAACATCTCTTAGAGGCATGCTGATGGCGGGGACTCCGCAGATTCCTTCTGAATTCTCTCAAGTCCTGTTGGTAATAAACAGGCTGTCTGTGTTAACAGGTGCGGTTGCCACTGTTTGTTGCTGTTCAACCACTGATATTCTGTGATTTTTCACCGACTTCTCTCTTTGTACTTGTACATCCATGCAATGCACGGAATCATCTGCGCAGGAAAAACTCCCTTATTCTCATCAGGAAAATGTATGATTTCTCCTGCATCTCTTCTACTTTGCCCCAGATACCCTGGTTGTCTTTGCACTACAGTCCATTTTCATGTACAGCTCAAATATTCTGGGCTACGCTGACCGCAACTTCCTTCTTATACTGATTTCCCCTTTGGAATGCTGTGCTTTTACTTCAGGCTTCTGTTTGTAAAGATGGGAACTGGGCCTCCTGTTTCTGCCGCAAACCTCACCCTTCCATCCAGGTGGCTATCCTTTCTATCACTGCGGCCGTTGGCTTTTATTGCCCCACAGACCCGGGGTCTTCCTGCCTACGGGAATTGTAGAAGCCCCAGCACTAAAAGGAAAATCTGTGAGGGATCAGTTAAATGAGCATTTCTAGGACAAGAAAGAGTAAAGAAAAAAAATCTGAGCGTGGGTGTCCATCTGTCGAATATTAGCAAGTATAGGTATTAGGCGACTCCAGAAATGTGATCACGCATCAGGCTTATCCAGTGCCCTGCTCTTTACTACAGATGCTGACCACGTGAGTGGATTCTGGCCTGTGGAACTGTGCAATGTTTACTATCTAGTCACTATTTCAGGTTCATTATTATAGCAGAACTTTCCTGACAATAACAAAATTATAGGAGTCTTTTTTTTTTTGGCCTTCCTGAGGTGGTAAATGATGGTACCACTTGTCCATAGGAATTTGATTGCTGTCCAAATGCTGTTTGTTTCAGTAAAAACATATATCCCTCATTTAAGTAAGTGGCTGTCTGATATTTGACCACTGGAGTCATGCCTTTTTATCTTTAAGGTAAACTCCACACACAACGTGGGGCTCAAATTTACGAACTTAAGATCAAGGATCGCATGGCTCTACTGATGGAGCTAGCCAGGTGCCCAGAGTCATGCCTTTTAAAATACAAACACTCTCAGGGGGCAGAACATAAGCACTGCCAGTCCAAGACTGTAGTGTGAGCCGTCTCTTGATCTCAGTTCTGAGCTGCCCTCAGTAGCTTGAGATGCCCAACAGGGAAGTTCTGAAGGAGAAAAGTCCAGATCTGTCTGGAGAAGCGGGCCCAACAGGTTGCTACCTGGGGCTTCTAGGGAGGGGCTTCTAGGGAACCAGAAGCCACCATGGGGGATGAGAAAAGGAGACGCTTAGAAGGATGCTGAACAAAGAGGTTTAAAAGCACCAAGCTAAGCTTTATTTCCGGTTTTGCCTGTGGGTTAACTTCCCTCTGGCCAACAGAATCTCCATTTTGATTGTAGTTGGGAATGCCTGCCCTGAATCTTACCTATCATTCAGGTAGGTAGACAAACTGAATTCTGAAGAGGCCAAAGACCTTTTGTAAATGTCTACATAGTGAGCTGGTATTTATGCGGGGTTTATCACAGACTCACAGAAGGATGTACAACACACCCAAGGGCTCAAAGTCGGCTTATGGAGAAGTGCCACACTCAGAAAGAGTAAAGCAGGGCTCAAGAGACAAGGGAGCTCTTAGTTCTGTATGATTCAGCTGACGCTGGACCTCCTCCCTGGCTCTTTGCACAGTTATAGACACGTGAAGAATACTTTAATCTGTCACCTCTCAGTCAAAGCCTCTTCACCTGAATTTTCTACTGGCCTGACTACCAAACAGTTGCCAATGTGGAGAGATTCCCAACTAGTGTTTTTTAAGTATTTAGAAATCTGTCAGAATAAAGTATTATCAAGTTATATTTTGCTTTCTTAAAGAACAAAAATCATTATCTGTTCACTCCAGTGCCATTTGTTGGAGAAAACCAATTTTAAGTGAGAAAACATTTTGATGGAAAAATTCATGCATCTCATTGTTATGAAACCACTGATGCCCATCTTGAAAAAAATGAAACGAACAACACTGGTCTCATATGTTCCACTGAAGATGCAAGATAGAAATGAATAACCAGAAAATATAAACTTCTAATAATGTATCTTATAAAATTCCTCAGGATTTCTGAAGCACAATAGAAACCAGTAAGCATTATCTCAAAACGTTTAGTTTTCTTTTACTAAAATACAAATGTGCCTTTCTGGTGTTAGTAACTTCAATATCAGAGAAATAATACGTCTAATACAATGAATGTATTATCTATATAATTCATAATACTGAAGGTATAGTTGGAAATAATTTTTTTCTATGTATGAAAAAGAACTTTGAACCAAATCACAAATTTAAAATTTATATTAGAATTACCAAATATTAGGATTGATATAGTAGAACAGGAGTAGCTTTTAAGTAAACTCCTAATGTGTGAATATGGATTCATAAAAAAAAAAAGACATAACCAAGACATTTACACATTTTATTAAAAGAACCAAAAATACACAACACAGAAGTAGCATACTAAAATGACTGCATAATGCACACTTCTAAACACAAAGAAGCAGAAGAGCACTATAATTTGGGGGAAAAAAAAAACAAAAAAATCAAAGCATCTACCCTATTGATAGCAGTTGAAGGAATGAACTATTGCATTTTGGAGGTGAAGAGTTTACATCTGTGAACAATTGTGGTCATTATTTAAATTTGTAATTGTTGCATGTGGCTAATAATTTTCATATCCACAGGTATTTTAAAATGGACATTTTTCTGCCCCAAATATGTGCTTCCATTTTCTACATTATACTGGATTGTTACATAAACATTACAGAAAGCTCTTTATAAAAGAGTACATTTAGGAACATTTTTCTTAACATTTAAATGATTATAACTTGGGGGCATGCTAACAAATGGTTCATTTGCAAATAATTAAAGCACTAACAGCAATAACAAAAGGAAATTTATTTTGAAAAGGGCAAACCCAGAACCCAACAGTCCGATGGTCAGATCATTCTCTCAACTGCTAGACACAAAAGACATAGCAACAGAATAATTTGGTTTCCATCATGAACAGATAGCATCTGTATACAGACATAAAGCTTTGCAACCATGCAGTTGTATGACAGATAAATCTTTAGGTTGTGTGTTTGGGGAGAAAAAAGCATGGCGTAAAGTTGGGTTACTTTTAGGTCATGTTACAGAGGTATTTTTTTTAATTAAAGTAATACAATGTAGCAGGTGACGAGTGAGAATTTTTGCAACATCTTCTAATAGTCAGTGATATAGTTTTTCCTTTCAGGTATGCTTTATGGGTTCTATTTTGAGATCAAATTTCTCTGGAATAATCCTGCTTTGGAGTAGTAGTGGATGGTTCTTGCCAGGCCAAGTGAAGGCTCTGGAAACTATGAACTAGTCAAACTAAACCCTTTCCTGGGTTTAATAACGGAGGTCCTTTTTTGGCCTCAAGTCATTCACATTTTGTTATATTTCATTCTCTAATTTGACTTACTGAGATACAGCCACTGTGTCTAAGCTCCAAAGAGTTTGACCCAACGGCTGTCAGCATGCACAATATGCCATCAATTACTCGGTTATCTTTTGTGATGCCTCTAGGTTCGTTCTTACTATTTTATAGATGATTCTTCTTCACTTAAAATCTATATGTCTATTGACCTTATGAAAATATATTCTTGTGGCTTATAGATTCACAAGGAAATGTCAACACAAGAACACAGGGTAAGTTGGGAAAGTATATTGGTGACAAGGTTGGAGTTGGGAGTCCCTAACTAGAGAAGTAACGAATGCTTACATTTTATGCCAGTGGAAATGCTGGTCAGATGGTCGGGCTGGTAGTTGTATAGCTGACTCTAAATGATTAAGGGTTGAAGGGAGAAAAAGAGAAATTGCTCACCAACTGGCCCTGAGCTGTTGGACAACCTTAAGGCTTGGTTGCTTTCTGGCTTTGGCGTATCTTCCTGTCTCTGTGAGAACCGTCAACATGGGTAGTGACACCGATACCAACTCCCTTAGTCCCAGGGTGGGTAACTTTTCCAAGGCAAGGGTGACACACCCCAAGATGTGAAAGACTCAAAGTACCAAAGATCATCCCTCCTTAAACTTTTCTAACCTCATTGCCTGGAGGCAACAAAAGTTAAATGGTCAGTGGCAGGTGATAGGAGAGCTCAAATTGCCAGAGATGGTCTGATTAAAACGTTCTTTTCCAGCTCCATATGTAAAATTTGGGCCGGTTCTCTTCTGTTAGATAAAGCAGTAGGAGGCTGTGTGACATAGTAAAGCACTTTCTAGTCTTGTAAAGGTAAGTCAGAAAACAGCTTCCACTGAACAGTAGTGCCAGGAGTATTTTGGTGGTTGTTGTTGCTAGAGGGAACAGAATGCCCCAAGCTGACCATTCTTAATTCTTAAATTAAGCCTGTCAATGGTTGCCAATTTGGTTTTGGGACCTGGATTTTAAAGGGGGAAATAGTAGTGAATGTTAACATTTTGATTGTCCCTTAAATGGGTATTAATCAGTGTAACTGATACCTTTCAATCTGGAATTTTCTGTCAAAGATGGATTCTGCTGATCAAAATGGAACTCTCCATCTTGCAACATATAGGGTGTTTTACTGCTTGTAACCATTGAAACAAGAAAACCTTTGCCAGAAACCTGCCTGGTGTGTGTGTGTGTGTGTGTGTGTGTGTGTGTGTGTGTGTTTACAATGGAGGTTAAATTCAAAAAACAAACAATCTTTGCTACTGGTCTTGGTTGCCAGAAGATGAAGTACTGTCACTCTGTCAGTGCTGTTAGCTGAAGCTGACCCGTTACCTGTTACTAGTCTTTTCTTCCAGTGAACGGTAGCAAACCAGAAAGCCTCCGCAACAGCAAAGCAACATCATGTTTTGGTTACGTCTTCTAGCAAAATCCCCCTTTTTCTCAAGGCCTTAGAAATAACTCTATCTTACTAACTTTTCCACTATTATCACAGATTTCTTATATTTAAAAAACAAAAGCTCCAAGCATAGCGTTCATGGACTATGTACATAAGTGCAAAAAAGGTGTGTCTCACACAGTCGCACCCTAACTGAGACCATCAGTTTGCTGCAGCATATATGCCTCTCAAACACTGTTAAGGGGTCATTCCACAGTATCTTTATGTATGGTTTTCCAAATAAGAATTCATTTCAAAATACACTTTCATCATTCTTCAGTCCTCATTTGGATATATTTATGCGAGTACGTGATTCCAGAAAAGAGAATTTTTGCCGTGATAGCTATGCCTCCTGCATAGGGTAATTTGGAAAACATAATGTCATGAACAAGGTCAGGTAATAGATTATAGATGCAGTAATTGTGTTTTGAAGTTGAAATACTGTGGAATAACCCTATCCACACAACAAATTCCATAAGCTATAAAGCTGACTCTAGAATCCATGTGTTGTAAACTTTTTGATCCAAAAGTCATACAAGGACACACATTCAGCATTTGCATTGCAATTTGGGATTAAAGAAAAATTCGGCTAGATCTGTTCTCTGAGGTTTGAGCTGTGTCTTCTACAGGCTCATACTGTCAAAAACCATGTATAGTTTACAAGTAAAATTATTACCAAAAAAAAGTATCTAAAGGTAGCCATGTTGTAGTTTTGTTGCTAAAGCAACGACAAAATATAATTACTTAAAAATTATTATTTGTATATAAAGTTAAGTTTGTTCTTAAACTGTGAGCTGTAAAGAATAGCTATGGACTATAATCTCTATGTTGTCATGCTTCTGTGTCAGTGTAGAACCTATCTAGGTGGGTTGAATACATGTAGTAAAATCAAACTTTCTCTAACTCTCCTTCAAAATTAAATTCATTAATTACTTAGATACAAAAAACGTAGTAAAATGAAAACTTTAAAAACTAAAAAGAAAAATGAAAACATGGCACCCATCAGTGACTTGGTGCTCAGGACCTAGATTTGATAATTAAATCTACAGTTTGATGACGCAGTCAAGTAAGTTTGCAAAAAGAGTTGTGATACACTTTTCGATACTATTCATTCTGGTACTGGTACAATGAAAAATTAGGCCCCTATCTTCTGACATCTACTCAACAGAATTGGGAAACAGGATTTCTCTACTTCTATTTCAATGTGCGAAGAAATGGAGGAGAGAAAAAAAGAAAGAGGATTCCAGTCTCTAATCATTCTGTGCATAGCAACCTACCCTACAGGCTACAGTAACTCAGATACCTTAGTGAACACAGCCCCGTGGTGCGGGACAACACTCAACGGCAAGATCAAAGTGCTTTCACATGATCAAAAAAAACGGATGGTGAAGGTGGATGGAGGAGGGAGAAGATGGGTATTTGCATGACAATGAACTACAAATTAGACTCTAGCCTAGACAAGTGAGATGAAATGCAACAGCTGGTTAGAGAATCATGCTCCAATTGCAAAAGTAAATACTGTATTTAAATAGCAATTTTATGAATCCATTTGGTTTTAATTTAATCTTTATCCCTCTTTAAAATATACTTATGGTCACATAGTGCCTTAAAAAAATTTTTTTTGATACTACTAAAACCCTCTTAACAGATAACCTCTAGATTATTTTTTCTGTATACCTGACCTGTTTTATCCAAGTTTCAGTACCCTTGCCTAATTTTGCAAAAGGCTGAGAGAAATGGACAAAGACAATAATTTTGGATAAATAAGAATAGAAGCCCTTGTCATATACAAAGCTTACAAAATGTTAACTAAGAATCACAAGTGATTAGAATTTAATATATACAATTCATCCAGTAAATCGTTATTTAGAGTCACTGATTAGTTTTGTGACTTGGCTTATGAACTGCAAATTTATAGTCTAATGACTTTCCTTTCTTCTTTTCTTTTCTTGAATAAACATAATTTGAATAAGACATTGCACAACTAGTTTAAAGAGTGCTATCTTAAAATTGCTTTTTTTGTCAAAGTTCTTTCACATCTGATACAAACTTTAGCGTTTTCAGTTTTCTTTCTTTAAATTCATTTACAAAGCAACTTGTAAAATGCCAGCCATTATCAAATATTATGGCACCAAATCTACAACTACCCTGAATATATATCCTTCACGGACCCTCTTACTAGGTCTCTTGTCTATGTATATCTTTGCCAGGAGTTTCAAAGGTGAAACGAGACAGCGCGTTGCCGCGAAAGGTCGAACGACACAAAAGAGTTCATTCTGCACTGAAAACAGTTCTAACCCCTTTAAGGAATACAACTGGCTCAGGTGTATCCTTTCCAGATTTGTGGGATTAGCTCTGCCCTTCTGTAGAGGGACTGGCACATTTATACAAAACTCGGATCTACACACAAGTCATTTCACAAAGGCGTACATTACTTTCTTCTCTAAGGATGTTAAGATTTTGGGAAACAGAAATTAAGTGGTTCAAGGAATCAACAGGTAAAAGTCAGGACACCTCTTGTTCTCTAACCCCAGGCAATACTGTTAACAGATGACAATGTCTTGAAATTATCGATGATCAGGATTTTTGGATTGAGAATGAAGAACAACAGGATGTCACCTACCAAACAGATATTTTTGCTCTTTTGTTCTGAACTACATTGATCTGCTTCGGGCTGGGGTCTCAAATGTTCCCAAGCACAAACAACGTGAAACAGAAGAACAACAGAAAGTCAGGAGAGTGGTTCAGGGTCTGACTGCCACCGATCAGGTAGGTAGCTTTGAGCAGGTCACATGCCCTGGGCCTCAGTTTCATCAATTGTGAGAACGTTTTGCCAACTTCATTGTTCTGTGATTCAAATGCCGCTAGCCAGCTTTTGAAAATCGGAATTTTCTCTGTGCCGGTCATTTTCATGAAGGAAAACAAACCTGTTATATGTATTAAATTTAAGGAACTGCATGCTTTCTAGTGAGAGAAAAAATGTTCAGTAGAAAATATTAAATCCAAGTAGAAATGAAATATCATATGGTTTCAGCACTGGATAAGAACAGTAACATTAATAACTGAGTACAGTGGAGGAGGTATGTCACATGCCATAGGAATTCCTATTTTACTTGGTTATAAATTATTTCATAAATATTAGTAATGTGAAGTCAGCTCAGCTCTATGGAGTATACAGTTGGTCTGTTTCATCCAAAGGGTGCTAAAAACCTCTGTATTATGCTTTTCAAATACATATAAAAACAAATGAAACAAAGAAACAAAAAAATGGCTTGGTTACGAAAGGAGAGACTTGTCAATCACGTCTGGGAAGGGCAGCACTTGGCATAGACGCCTGCTCCCTCACTGAAGTGTTCAGCAGAACTAGAAATTCAGTCAAATGGAAGCTAAAGACAATTGTGGACAGCTCTCCTAGAAGTTTTAACTAAATCAGAGAATAATTTTAAATGCCTTCCTACCCTCCCCCTTACCACCCTGCCATTTCTTCAAACCTATACTCAGGCTCCAACTGTGATCGGTTGGAAGATTGTCCATTTGGGGGACAAAGGCCTCACTTCGAATCAATTCTCAATCACACTGACTTTTGCGAGATTGCATCTTACTTATTATTCAAAAAGACGAGTCTAAAGAACATGAGCCATTTGTATTCAGAGAATGGCACTTGTGTAAAAGGTTACGTTACAATGATTTTTACACACTTTCCTCCGAAATGTATGTAAAAACTATCTCCATGCCCCCATTTCTACTACAATTGGTGTACTTTTAAGCCTCCAACTACCAATTTCGAGGTGAACTTGACAAATGGCTCAGCTTTAGATGTTCAACCTAGGAGACAGGACCCTTGAACCACACACAAAAAAAATGTAATGGGCACTTTATATAATTTTTTAGGATAGATGTGGAGAAATTCATTTACATGTAAATTGTAATTTTGCAAGCTTCTTAAGGAGTGAGGTTAGAGCTTCATATTTCAAGAAGTTCCCTGTTTTACGCAGGTAATTATTTCTCTCTCACAAAAAACCTAGTCGTGTGATTGTATTATGCAAGGTCAGATCTGCAGGTACAAATTATTCACATGCATGTTTATGAACAGGTTTTGCGCACACTCAGAATTGAGGCCTTTTAAAAGTCTGCCCCAAGAAACCTACAGAAATGTTCTAAAGAGAGAGAAAGCATATTAATATTAATCTGTCATGTTTTTCAAACACAGATATTTCTGTTTCCCGTTAGTAATTTTTTCGTTGAAATCAAACACCACACATCTAGAGGAAAATACAATAGTTTGTAAAAACCTAACTAACACAACACAACACATCACATCATACCACACCACAATACAATTCAATACAATATTGGGGAAAATGGTATTGGATACATTTGTTACATTCTAAATCAACCCAATAGACTATTGTGTAAACAAAACAGTAAGGTAACACTTCAAAACAGATGAACATTTATCCACCAAGAATGCACAGTAAGCCAACAGTCCACTGTAGAGATTCACTCAGCGTATTTGTTATTGGAAAATCACAAAGAATAATGCAACAAATTACAAAACATTACGGTCATGTTCTACCTAATAATTCAGATAAGATAAATGATAGTTATTCATTTCCTGTTTGTGTTTTAACATCTCCACTGATTAATGTTTTATTATTTTGTTTGAATTTGGTGGTTGGGATGTGTGTTTTGTTTAATATATTGACTGCACCACACTTATTGTTGTATTGGTAGAAGACCTATGAGAATATATATAGAAAGGCCATATGGAGGTTCTCATGGAGAGATCCTGATACTCCGTAACTCTGTTGTTCAGAATTTCGACTGAAATGGAAGAAGAAAGAAATAGTGAGAAATATTAAGGGGTTATTGAAGCAGGAGTCAGGACACTTGGCTCTCGTGCCAGTTCTGTATGGGAACTGCCAATATATTCCCCACCCTGAGTACCATGTTCTACATCTGTGGAAATGGGGCTGTCGGAAACGGTCATCAAGAGTCATATACCATGACAGTTTATCGTTCTCGCTGAGTGCTAATGTACAGAGCACTGTAACGTTAACAGAGATGCACTCAGTTTTTAAGGCAGTATCCACACAATGCTTAAACGTTGTGATGAACATACACCCATCTCTCTACTTTCTTCAAGAAGCATATATTGAGAAAACACGTTTGATACCAAACATTTTGAAATACACAAATGTTAACCAAACTTTAAACCTTTTAATCTGAATGTTTTGGAGCCATGCAGAAATAGCCAAGGTGTGAAATCAAGGTATATAGTATTTTACAAAATTATAGTTTTGAACTTTGGGGAAGTTTTCAACATCTGTTACATATTGAGGTGATTATGGTGTGCCAAATACCTATAAGTTTTCTAATGGAATCTAGCAGAAAGGAATCACGATTCTTAAACGTACTGTTGGAAAGCTCATTATATTTGACAACTTTTGTTTACCTTGATGTAAAGAAAGCAGCCCATGAGAATCGGGCAAGTGTTTGCAAAGCCCATATTCTCATGTTTGGTGCTATTCCCAAGTTGCCACTATCCCAAATGGTACCCCTGAAAACAATTACAATGTATAGCTACTTTAGTTATTCCATGTACTCAAAGGTGTCTTTTTTTAAAACATTCCTTATGATTGAAGGGACTTGTTTATCGAATGTGCAGTCAGCTATTGGCTCTGTCCAGGACAGAGTTAGCGTCTGGGGCCAGATTTTGGCGAACTAGTCCACCAAGACAACAGAACCATCACCTCCTTCAACTAGATCAAACACTCCAGTTCTGAGAACCTCAAATTTTCAATGACTAACACATACCATTCAGAATTGGTACACTTGTTGAATCAGTCCCAATTATTAACTAATTAAGATACCTAGGAGTCTTAAGTGGCTTGAAAAGTCACATTTCCAAGTCGATGACTGATCAAATTTAGAAGGTGCTAGGACCGCTCTGGACCCGGAAAAGAGATTAAGGGTGTGGGGGTTGGGGAAAGGGGAATCCAACAACAGCCCATCTCTTTGAAAAAGCCATGATTTGAATGAAAATAATGATTACATTACTATACTATGTCACTCAAAATTCAAAATAGCTGGAGCAATTCTGATAGACTTACATGGAAAGCAACACAAAATGGCAGACTTTAAAAGCACTACTTTCTACATCTTGGGAGTAGCCTACTGCTTACTGGCTTTAAGATCTTCATCTTAGTCAAACTATGACAAAATTACTTTGCTTTAATTCAACACTAACAAAAAAATGAAGCTAGAAAAGTGTTAAAGGATTAAAATTCAAAAGTGATCTGTGCCTTGGGCTGATAAATCATACTCCTTTAACAACAGGAAAACATTTCAGAATTTGTAAGCGCACTGGGAAAATAACAGTGCTGGCTGTCATTTTTCACAGAAAATTGCATTATTTGCTCTCCACATTTCAATTTGGACAATTGAGAATGCTTAAATAAAGCTCTAAGTTATAAGCAATGTCTAGCAATGAAAATATTAACCAAAGCCCTTAGCAAATGCAGTTGTGTAAATAAAAGATATAACCTATACATATTATTCATATTAATACTTAAAGCAACTTACTGTTCTACTGGTAACTTCTACATCTGTGAAACAAACATGCTGCTATTCAGTTCATCTATTGATAATGGGGGTATCTATAGTAGTAAAAAAGATTTTAGATTAAAATAGTTTCTCGAGAGAATTCCATTTATTTTGTTCACTGTTGGGGCATGGTAATTAATAACCATAATCTATTTCACAGAAAAATTTAGACATATTAACCATATCCACTAATAGTTAATTTCACAGAGCACAGATTTGAATGTGGTTTGTTCCCCGAATGGATTAATCCTCTATGTGCCGTGTGGTTATCATACTTGTAAATGGAAGCAGCTGTGGACTGTGCAGTCTTGAAGCATGGTCACCACCTTAACAAGGCAAATCAGCCATAACACTACACGACAGTTATTCTATGTATCTCATTACAATTTCAAGACTCTCCCACAGTTTAGAATATGTCTTGTGACTCTGCCTGTAAGTACCTAAAGGAAATGGGAATCACAACACAAGCACATCATAATGTCAGTATGACATCTCTGATGTCATCACTGGGTAATGATAAGGATCTCTGTGCCTTGGAAAGAAATGTGTTATCTTGCTTTCTTTCCAGCAGACCTGAAGGTAAAGGTGAGGACTGTACTAAATGAAAGTTCAAGCGCAATGACCAAAAAAATGGTAGTAAAAGAAAATAAATTCTTCTCTTGACCAATGAGGAAGCATTTAAGAAACCCTCAGTATATGGATTTGAGGATTGGTGTGACAGCAACAATCATGGCTATGGCATATCAAGAGCAACCTCTGGTAACTGATTGAAAATGAGAAAACTGTGGATTCATCTCAGGATGCATGGCACATACATCCGGCTAGAATATACGCAAAGAGAAAAAATCTAAATGTAACAACTGCTTAACAAACACATAGGAATCTGGATCGTCTCTCGCCAATCCAAAAAGCATATACTGTGCCTTACCAACACACTGTAGTTATCTGAACAGGTAAAATAAATGGCCAAACCTGATTGCCTGCGGCTGTTGCAGCGAAGGGAACGCTGGTGGCAGGTGGTGTTGCTGCAGACACAGTGGTAGGTGTTGCACCGTGCATCATGGGCACTTTCAGTAGGAAACCATGGAAGCAACACACGGGAGGGTGGAGAATTTATGCAGCCATGACATACACGATGGAGTGGGGTGTGGTAGGTATCACAGCAACAAGCCATGTGACATCATCATGATGGATACACCAGGGTGCAACATGCAATCACAGTCAGTGCAAAGCAACACAGCGTGGAAGGGGAAAAAAATTTAAAAAGAGAAAAGGGGAAAGCCAATTATAGTTACCATTAAGGAAAATGGAATCATTCTCAACCACTCAACCAGTTAGTTGTTTTTGTTTTGTTTTGTTTTGTTTTTGTTTTAGCAGAATCACGCTATAGTTGACATAAAAGGCCCCGTTTTCAGAAAGGGCTACCATGAGTGTATAGGACAGAATCTGATTTTACCAAGGCTGTCTATAGAAGTACCTAGTGAAGCAGACAAGTGGCTGGGTTGCACATTTGAAATGTGAGTGTGGAAGTGCGGATTGGTGTTTGGGTTCACTAACATATAGACCTGAGTATCGTCACGACATTTGTAGGTGCAGGAGAGCTATAGTTGTACTTACCTGATCTACATGCAAACAACAAACCAAAAGAGGTAGTTCACTTGGTGGGCATGTGTCTGTTAGGGGAACAAATATGAAGAACATGGTGGACTGTGCATGCAGATTTTTAAGTGCAGCTTTGGTAAATCCCTTGGAAATCTAGGGTTTTACCAAACAAACACATGGGTGCTTCATAGTAAATATCTGACAAAATCTTGTCTTCATCCCAATTATTACAGCTGTCACATCTCTTTCAGGATGGTCTCTTTTTGCCTTCTCTAGCCTCTATCTCATTTTGAAAGCTTTTTAGATGCTTTTCTCCTTCCTAGCTCATTTTGGAAAGCAAACTAAGGAATTAATGTGTGAATGGTGAGCATGCATATATAATAATGCACGTCTATATCCACTGGATTCAGAGTTTCTGGAAGTCTACAGAGCAAGTAAATGGCCTGGAGAGAGGAAAATCAATATATACAACGTCACAGAAACCATAGATGTGCCCTAAATGATGATTAATAGAAATCCTGCACTTAGCCCTTACATATATCGTCAGTTACCTGTTACCTATAGACCTCCCTAACTGTATCACATCCGACTCTAAAAACACTCTTGTTTTCCCTTTAGGAGCATAGCAACTATACAGGAAGAAGCGCCACTGAAGCATGCAGTTTGCATTCCTACACAGAGCTCTTAGGTGAAAAGACAGGGGAGCAGAGTCACAAAATGTTAAGACAGAGACACATTTGCCCAACTTGCGGAAGTCTATTCTAACCATGTGCGTATGATGATCCTGTCAGTATCCGTGGAAATGTTTTTACTTCCTTCAGGGGACAGCTAATCCCTCAGTAATAGGGCTCACCTCAGTGGCCGGGGTTCACACCCTGCCACTGCTATGTTAGCGAGTGCTACTACTATGTGGTTGTCATTACGGCCTTCCATTTTATTTCAGTAAACCTGCCAATCTCTTTTGGGGTCTCCATCTACTCTGGGAAACCAATAGGATGAAGGTCAAGCTGTGGCAAGCTCTCAAACACGATGAATAGCACTGGATTGATATGAGATGGTGGCGTGGGGTGGGATGGGATAATTCCTTCCTGTGTCACACAGAGCTATTTTCTCCTGGTCTGTGCCTGGTTCCCATGGACTATAGGAGCTAGGAACTCCTGTAACAGAAACATATAGGAGCTGGGAACTCCTGTAAAAGTAACAAGTCACTTTCTTATCTTCTTCAGTATTAGTGATACAAAAATGGGCTTTTATTTATTTTTTATTGTGCATGAGAGAGAGAGTACGTGTGCGCCTGTGCATGTATGAGCAGGGGAGGGACAGAGAAAGAGAGAGAATCCCAAGCAGGCCCTGCGCCATCAGTGCAGACCTCAATGCAGGGCTTGATCTCAAGAACCGTGAGATCATGACCTGAGCCCAAATCAGGAGTCAGACACTTAACGGACTGAGCCTCTCGGGTGCCCATAAAAATGGTCTTTAGATGGACACCGGATTGTGTTGGTGACTAACTAAAAGATCTGCATGTAACTGATCGTTACAAATCACACACTCCCAAAGAGTCATTTGAAAGGGTTCTGTTGGGCCTGGTTTCCATGCACATGGCACTTCATTCTAGAACACTACAGAATTCATCCCAGAACACTAGAGAATGCTCTCGCTTTGCTTAATTCATCGTTTCACACATTTGAATATTGGATTATTTAGATCTCATGAAAAACTCTTTTTTTTGGAGAGGGGGTTATTTTGTGATACTTTACAAATTATATATTTGAAATCTTTTAAAGTGTGTTAGTGACAGATGTAAAGCTAAGAACAAAAGTGCCCACTCCGGCTAGATAAGGAAATGTTTCAAAATATTTCAGCTGCAATTTGTAGGATGTAAATAGAGACAGGGTTAGTATTTGGCCACAGTGGCAACCAACTAGGTCTCCAGAGTGTAGCAGTGTTGAGATTCTGCAAAGACGTGAAACAGCACCATATCAAATCTTAAGTCCTCAGAAAATGTCAAAATATTGCTAGAACATCAGCTTTAAAATACAAAAGTGCAGAAATGTGTTATTTTCTTCTTATTTGGAATGAGGTGCCCTAACCTGCTTATGCTCAGCAATGCAACTGCTTTGCTGTGACACAATGTGTACATATAAACTGTTCCTGTCATGACATAGTTGCATCAGAACAGTAGGAGGGGGGAGGGTCTGGTAGTGACAGTGGTGGAAACGGAGAGAGAAACAGCTTTTTGAAACTTTTGTCATAAATATGCTCAGCTTTCCTTATAGCAAAGGTAGACTCCAGTAACATTTTCAAGCTGCTTTACCTTGTCTGTTTTCTCTCTTCTTTGTGCCCCGACTCCAAATGTCGCCCCCCCCTGCCCCAAGCTAGTGGCCCAGGAGCCACATCACTTAGTCACTCATCTCTTTCACAGTCATGACAGAAAAACAGTTTTTTTTCAGATTAGAAAAAGTTGAGAACGTTTGTACAAAACCTACCAACACTTGAAGCGGGTGCCATGCACATTATGGGCCCTGTACACCATGCAGAAAAGCGTGAAAAGTAAAGGAGAGAGATTTCATTATTAAATCTTTACTGAGAGAAATAATTTTTAACCAGAAAGATATCTTTCCAATATTAATTAATAAGCACATGCAAATCCAGTAATTTCCCATGCTTACAATTATAGCTCAGTTTTAAGATCACTAACCCAGGTAATCAAAGTAATTCTTAGATTCTTAGGTATAAAAGCGAACATCAATTCTTCTTTAAAGGAATTATCCCACCTATATTACATTTTTATTTTGGGCACATTTTACCACAGCCTCCTCTTCCTCACAAGCATGGACTGGACTATGAACATATGGCAAACAGGCTTTTCATCAAGAGGGGGTGCTCAGCCCAACAGGTTTTCATTTTGCTATTGATTAAGAGGAAAGGGCTTCTCCTGACATTTTGCTCCTAAATCTTAGACTTCAAATTAGCCAAGTCCAGCAAAAAAAAGTCTAAAAATTGTGTTTTTAAAATGATATCATAAAGAACTACTGTGTTTAGCTAAAAGAATAAAGACTTTTTTTTTAGGTCTTCTTTCCAAATTAATTAGCTGATTAATTTGTCAATTAACCAACGGGTTGTTTCAAGGGCAGGTATATAATAAAATACCCTGTTCTTAGTATGCCTATATAACTAATAAGGCTTTCTAAAATAATTTTAAAGCATGTCAGTGTCATTTCATAATCTACTGTACTCTCAGTGATCAGGATTTTCAATTTATTCCTATGACATTATATGTTCATTCTTAAAGTACTGAACCATAGCAAGAAAGGTATTTCTGCTCACATATGATATTTATTTGAACAAAATTTTATATTCAATTTGGTACAAAACTGTTATGCTATTACATATAGTTGAATGTAGAAGGTAACCAAATATCCTGCATAGTATCAGGAAAATATGATAAACTGCTATATTTTTTATACAATTTTATCTATAAGAACTGCTATAAGAGTTCAAGGCTAAACTATATGTTTTATACATATATATACACACACACAGAACTATACCTATAGTGTCATTGTAAGACAGTATATAGTATAGTTATAAGACAATTATACCTATAGTGTTGTTATAAGACAGTATATAGTATAGTTATAAGATATTATATGTATATGTATATATATATACACACTGTGTATACGGTCTTATAATGACACTATAAGTTTCAAGGGTAGTTTTATTATAACT
>JAESUZ010002160.1:0-12013 GCA_017311185.1 Proteles cristata cristata
ACCTCAATTCGTTCAGTCCCTGCTGTTTCCTCTTTTTGGAAAGTCTCCTTTGCCTTATTTACTTGGTAAATTGCTACTTATTTTTGTGGAAGCAACTCAATCCTCTTTTCTTTCCCTAATCTCCATTCTTTTAGGCCAAGAAGGGTTCTTCTTTCCTTCTATCTGTCACAACTGTTCACAGCACACTGCTATCATTGCATGTCTCACATCGTGTGGCAGTAATGTGTGTTTACCTACTGGTCTGTGTCCTTAACTAGATGATGAATTCATTGTAGGCAGGAACCAGGGAGATCTATCTCTCTATACCCTAGCACAGGCCCTGGTACATGGTAGGCTCTAGCCACATATTTGTTGGTTGAATGAATGAATATTACATTATTCATAAAATAATTTATCAGTTATTTATACCATGTTGCCACGCCACTTTATCAGAGTGACGGCCAATGACTCATGAGCTAGCAACAAGGTCCGAACACACGGAAGAGTAGGGCAGACCTATTATGAGGGCAAGGAGAAGGGAAGCCTTCCCAGAACACTGCAGTGCAAAAACTTGGGAAACCAGAACTCCAACAAAGACCCGTGGCTGAGAGGGAGGATGTGAGGGCCACTGGGTTTTTGAGAAGAAGATAAAAAGGGGAGAGAACATCAGCACCCAGGGAGGAAGGCAGGTCTCCTCTTACACCTCTTGCCTGAAATCATTCACACATTGGGTGGCGAGCTCTTCAAGGGCACAGGTCATGTCTGATTCTTTTCTAAAGCCCTGTGCCTAGCACAGAGGGGCACAAAATAGAAGAGAGATGAATGGAAGATCTTTGGTTGCCTCTCAGGCTCATGGCAAGGAAAGGGGGCAGCCAGGTCCAATCAGATCTTCCCTCGGGCTCCCTAGAGCTGTGAGCTCAGGAAGAGATCAGTGAGTACTCTTCCAACTCAGAGGAGTTGGCCAGGCTTGCAGGGCAGGGTGGTACAGAACAGGGAGGGCTCAACTACTGTGGCTTCAAAGGCAAAGGAAGAGCTTAGAATAGCTCTTGAGTCACTGCCTACCATGGACCTCTCCTAGGAGTCTGACTCTCTCAACACTGCCCCAGAGATTCCCGCTATGCATACCGCGGCATCTAACACCTCCTGGCTTCCTAATTCTACAGGGAACCCCATCATAATTCCAGACTAATGACCTTGAATAATGAGAAAGACCAGCTGGCCGTAGCCCACGCTAGCAGTTTGTTTGTTTGTTTGTTTTGGTTGAAACATGGACCGAAAGTGGCCTCTACTAAATGAAGTCAACATGCCAAAACTGCCTTACTCTACTATAGGAGACCTGCCTCAGGTCTGCATCATGGAAATCCTGCCTGAGTTTTCAGCCAGCTGGCCTACCCTATATATTTCAAACTTGCCAGCCCCCACAAACGTGTGAGCCAATTCCCTAAAATATCTCCCAAGATATTTTATATTTCTATTTTATATTATAAATACATAATGGGTTTATATTTTATATATATAAAATACCTTGAGAAGTAGTTATATATATATATATATATGTATGTACATATATATATATATATATATCCTGTTGGTTCTGTTTATTTAGAGAACCTTGAGTGATACTTCTAGCAAAAGAAGAGGTAGTTGAAGAGAAAATGTGTCTATTTCACCATTTTGTCCAGGGGCAACTTTCTCATGAGGACAGCTTTCATCAATGGCCTGTTTGTCACCATCCAGTTTCTGATGCAAAACAATTGTTTCTTTGCTTGGCGAAGCCTTACTTGACAACAGACACTTCTGATTAAATGCACACAGTCAGGGGCCAGCAACAGCACACTTCCAGCAAGCCCTGCTTTTTCTGTCGTCTCAGTACAGAAGGACAGTTATAACTTTCTTTCTCAGTGTCAGACAGAAGCCAGTCTGGAGCCACTCCAGGCTCAGTCTGGGTGTGGCTCTGATGAGAAGCCAGGCAGCTCAAAGGGGAGTGAGGAGGTTTGAGGGACAGTCATTCCTCAGCAAATACATGCCCAAGGCAAAAACGACAGGTTTTGCCACTTTCCAGTTTGGGCTGCTTTGCCTGAACTTGAGGGCCTTGCCAATTACCAGGTTTCTCTGCAGCACAAGGCAACGTGAGACAATCAGCTCCACGGGACCCATCAGCATCTGCGGACAAGGTGGGCGCTGGGTATAACACTTGAGCTGCGGCGATAATTAAGTAGGGTTTAGGGAAGAAGAGAAGGCTATTCTTGTTCAATCTGGGGAAAGAGAAAGTTCAGGAAACAAAGTCCTTTAAATGGAGTCCTGACCTCTTTCCTAAAACCTAAGAAGCTGAAGCATTGCTTAGTTGTTTGCCTCTTTAGATCAAATACAAACACATAAAACCATGATTAATTCAAATCTTTCAATTGTTCCCCTCATCCGTATTCACAATCACGATCCTCTACCAGCTCCAGATGTTTCTAGGAGTGGTTTGCTCTAAAGCTCACTTGACATCACTCTGTGGCATTCCTTTCACTGATGATTAACAGAGGACACAAGGCTTGACTCACAGCTTGGCCAGAGACTGCACTGATTAATGCAAGCTGCAAAGAATGGCAGCTTCTCTCCCTGACTGGGGCCAGTTTTGTGCGTTCACAGCTGTCTAATAGGAGAAAAGGCTTCCCTTATCTAAGATGTGGTTCTGAACCATGCTGTTGGAGAAGGGGAGGGTCCCAAACTAAGAGCCAGATGGAATTGGGCCGGTAATGCAGAAGCAGAGACGCACACTGTGCAGCCGGTCTGTAAATTGGTACCAGGCCTGAGAGCACCGACTTACAAGATGTGGTGTTTGTCTTTTTTTGAGGATGTGTGCTCTCTCGTGTGATAAGACAGCGCATGACTTCTTAAATTTTAATGTGCACGTAGATCACCTGGGGATCCTGTTAAAATGCAGATTCTGATTTGGTGAGTCTGGTAGGCCTGAGATTGTGAATTACTAACAAGGCCCTGATGACATCTAGGCAGCCAGTCCTCGGCCCACACTGCCAGTACAAGGTTATGAAACAAGCGTAGACCTGCAAATAGGTCCCACACCTCTAGTATCACCTGACTTCTGTCAGCCACGCACAATTGCCTGGTCCTTCTCTGCCATGGCTTACAATCTAGTGGATCAGTGCCACAAGGGAAGCAAAGAGGAGAGCAAATGGTCATTTCTAGCCGGGAGGGGACCTGCAAATACTTCACAGAGGACAAAGCTTTTAAGCAGGACCCAGGCAGAAATACCATAAGCTTGCCAGATGGATGGATCTCCAAAAGCGAAGACACAGAGGCTAGAAACCAAGAAGCATGGGCAGGAAAGAGCATGCAATTTCATTTGACTGGAATGTAGACTCTTCTAAGCAGAAGCTAACACCGACCGATAAGGTTGGTCAGGGAGTTTAGGACCAAATCACCGAAGATCTTGATGTCATATCATACAAAAGAATTTGGAATTCATTCCGTAAATGAGGGGGAAACTGATTTTTTTAAGGTCAAATGTGACTTGAACAGAGCTGGGCCTTAGATCCCAGGCTTGGAAACCACTCTGGGGGTAGTAGAAAGGATAGGTTGGAAGGAAAGAGCCTGGAGGAAGGGAGGCCAGGCAGGGGCTAGTCAACCAGCCAGAAAGTATTTATTGAGCTGCTATTCTGTTCCAACCACTGTGCTAACAACTTTAGCAGGGAACAAAAACATATATGTCCTACCCCTTGTGGCACCCACAGTCTGGGGAGAGCTCCAAAGAAGTCCAGGGGGTTGGGAGAGCATAAAACAGGGAGACCTGAACATCGAGATTGTCAGAAAAAATTGCCCTGAGTTGGTGACATTTTGGTCCAGATCTGAAGAAATGAAGAGGACTTAGATGAAGAGGAAAGTGAAGGGATGTTCCAGGCTGAGAGAAGGACCTCGATGAAGACCCAGAGACTAGAGAGCCTGGCATGTCCTAAGAATGAGAAAACTAGAGCATGGCTGAACTGGCAAGACCAAAGGGAAGAGAGACATGACATACAAAGGTTGGCAGGGGTCACATTTGTGCAAGGCCTTTGTAGAGGAGGCAAGGAGTTTAAACCTTTCCCTAAGGATGATGGAGCCATTGAGCACAGGAGTGACTTGATGAGATATGTATATCAGAACCAATCTTCTGTGTCTCTGCTCTGCGGAGGATGCATGGTGGCAGGGAGCAAGATTCCATGCAAGAAGGCCTGTTATGGGAATGTTTGAGTAGACCAGACGAGAGGTGATAGAGCCTTGGTCTGAGTGGAAGAGAGGGTGGAGAGAGGTAGGTGTACAGAAGTGATAACTAGGGTAAAAGCAAGAATTGGAGAATATGGGGAAAGACAGAGAAGGGTGAAGTGTGGATAGTGGTACCTGCCACTGATGTAAAGAACATAGAAGTCAGTTCGGAAGGGAGTGAGGAAGAGAAGTTCAGGGGAAGTTCCTGTGAGACATTCAGGGCGAGATAAATAGGCAGATCAGCACAGCACTAGATTTTGAGAGAGGTCTAAACCAGGGATGAGAATTTAGGAGTAATCGGGACAAAGAAGTATCATGGCTGTTTCCAGTGCATTCTTCCCCGCCTCCCTATCAAGCCTCCCATCTGGCTGTGAAAATCCATCATGGACAGATATTGCAGTGGATGGATTAATGCAGCAGCAGATTTTCTCATGATGGAAGAAAAGGAGAACAGAGTTTGGAGGTGAATCACAGAGACTTTGAGAATGTCAGAAATGATGATATCTTTATAGTTGGTATGCAGCCTGTCAAAGTGAGGAACAGCTCTCATTTCATATGGGAAGTCTGATAGATCATTTACAAAAAGAGAATTCAAGACTTGGCAGGCAAATTTTACATGAGACACCTTCTTCCGTCTTTGGTCAGCTGTCCCTGTTCAGCTACCCAACATGTTCTTGACATGTATATGCTCAGAGTGTGAACGCTAATTCCAGTATTAGCCTAAGCACAATCATAATTAGGAACACCTACTACTGCTGGGAAAAATCTATAATACAGTCCCCAAACAAATATAAATGACCTTTCCTCCTATGTTTTAGATTATTTACACCACCTCGCCCTTTCGGTAGCTTGGATAACCAAGTTGGCTAGATTTGTAACATAAGGATGTGTGTTGTAAATAAAACAATATAAGGTGGTCTTCTTGGATGATATGCTCAGCAGCTACCTCCAAAATGGACTTTAAAATTATTATGACAGCAAATTAATGTTTTCACAGGACCTGTTGAGGTGGAAATGTTAATGAAATGACAATAAGTAAATAAAGCCAGAGGCAATATGTCTTCTAAGTTTGCAGCAAAGTGATGGGGAGAGAGGATGCACTCTGAACTCGATCTGGGAGAACTTTGAGTGAAACCAGGACTTGAAAGGGTATGTGATGGTGGGTGGGTGGATATGGTTCCCTTGAAAGGCAATACTATTGAGCAATTATTAACCTCCGGACAGGCAAGCATGTAGAGAAAGGAGAACACCTATCTGAGTTACTGATTATGATGAGCCAGTCAGAGAGGTTTCCCCACCTGCTCATTGATACCAGAATTGCCAAAATCTGGGACTGAAGTCTTTCTTGCACAATTCAAGAGAAGACCTGGAAATACCTTCTGGGATGGTATCTGTGTGAGGCTTTGCTCACACGGAAGTGTGGATGATACAGGAACAAAGCCTTTCACACAGAGATTTGATCAGGTTTCCAACAAGGAAAGCTAGCCTTGTGTGCTCAGGGATGGTCAGATATCAGATCTCTATGACTCTACCTCATGGTTTGGGCTATGGAGCAATTATGAAAGAGAGTGTTTCTATTATCTATTGTCACCTAAGAAACTACTCCAAAATTTAATGACTAAAACATTAATCTATTTTCTCTCACTGTTCTGGATTGGCTGGCTCCACTGGGAAGTTCTTCTGCTGGCCTTACTCAGGGTCTCTCATGCAGTTGTAATCGGATGGCAACTGGAGTCATCCAGATGCTCAACTGGGTCTCTCCAATGACTGGTCCTTACTTCCTGTACGTAAAATCTCAGAGCCTCTCCTCTCCACATTATGTGTTCAGCAGGGGAGCCAAACTTCTTACAGGGCTCCTCAAAATGAGTGTTCTAAGAGAGAGAGAGAGAATAAAAATTTCAATTGCTCTTAAAGAATATGCCTAGAACCAGCAAAACTTCATTTGTGCTGCATTCTATTGATATTGCTAATCATGGGCCAAAAATCCATTTGATTCTGTATGGATTCTAATGACTGGATTGAATTTTTCTTTTCATATATTTTTCCACCTTTTCCCTTATTTTTTGAACATATAGTTATTAGAAATTCCTTGTATCCTATTATTTATATGTCTGGATCACCTGTGGGTTTGTATCTATTGTCTGGTTTCTGTTTTTGTTTTTTAGGTTTTTAGTCATATGCCCTTATCTCTTATAATTCCTAGAAAATTTTGAATGAATGTCAACCAATCATGTATAAACAATTATATAGGCTCTAGATGGTATCTTCCCTCAGAGAGAATTGACTCTTTCCTCTGTTAAGTAGATCAAGTAAAGGCAGATCACTTTTACTGAATCAGTGACTAAGTTGAATCAAGGCCAGGTTCAATGTTGGTAAAGCCCTACGATTTCTCTTTTGCCCCTACTTCTAAGGTATTACTATGCAGAAATTTCAGCTGATAGTCTTGCATGTTCAACAAAGCCCTCACCATTGGAAGATCTTGAACTCTAATTCTTATCTACTCAGCGCAGTGAGACTGCCCAAAACACTACTTTCTGGGGTTTTTTTCTTTTCTTTTCTTTTCTTTTCTTTTTTTTTTTTTTTTGAGACTTTATCCTTAGCTTCTTAATCACTGATGAAAGGATGGCTCAACATACGCAAGTCAATAAATGTGATACACCACACTAACGGAATGAAGAATAAAAAATGTATCATCATCTCAAGAGTTGCAAAAATTCATCATCCTTTCGTGATAAAAAAAAAACTCTCAGCAAACTAGACATATAAGAAATTTACCGTAACATAATAAACACCATATATGACAAGCCCACAGTAAAGACCATACTCAGTGGTAAAAAACTGAAAGCATTTCTCCAAGATCAGAACAATAATTGCATATGCAATAATCTATGAGAAAGAGACAGACACAGACACAGAGAGACAGAGAGAAATATTGGACTACATAATGACAGAGGATCAGGAGATGATTAGACTGCTTCATTAATTTATTTGTCATAAATAGTTTATTGTTAAGTTGATTTCCATATAACACCCAGTGCTCATCCCCACAAGTGCCCTCCTCCATGCCCATCACACCTCTTCCCCGCCCTCCACCCCCATCAGCCCTCAGTTTGTTCTCAGCATTCAAGAGTCTCTCATGGTTTGGCTCCTTCCCTCTCCCCAACTATTTTTACCCTTCTTCTCCCCCATGGTCCTCCGTTAAGTTCCTCCTAATCCATCTATACGTGCAAACATATGGTATCTGTCCTTCTCTGCCTGACTTATTTCGCTCAGCATAACACCTTCAAGTTCCATCCACGTTGCTACACATGGGCAGATTTCATTCTTTCTCATTGCCATGTAGGATTCCATGGTATAGATAAACCACATCTTCTTGATCCATTCATCTGTTGATGGACACTTAGGCTCTTTCCATGTTTTAGCTATTGTGGAGAGTGCTGCTATGAACATTGGGGTACATGTGCTCCTATGCATCAGCATTTCTGCATCCCTTGGGTAAATTCCTAGCAGTGCTATTGCTGGGTCCTAGGGGAGTTCTATTGTTAGTTTCGTGAGGAACCTCCACACTGTTTTCCAGAGGGGCTACACCAGTTTACATTCCCACCAACAGTGTAGGAGGGTGCCCGTTTCTCCACATCCTCGCCAGCATCTAGAGTTCTCTGATTGGCTCATTTTAGCCACTCTGACCGGCGTGAGGTGGTATCTCAGTGTGGTTTTGATTTGTATTTCCCTGATGAGGAGCGATGCTGAGCATCGTTTCTTGTGTCTGTTGGCCATCTGGATGTCCTCTTTGGAGAAGTGTCTGTTCATGTCTTCTGCCCATTTCTCCACTGGATTATTTGTTTTTTGGGTGTGGAGTTTGGGGAGTTCCTTATAGATTTTGGATACTAACCCTTTATCTGATATATCATTTGCAACTATCTTCTCCCATTCCTTCAGTTGCCTATTAGTTTTATTGATAGTTTCCTTTGCTGTGCAGAAGTTTTGATCTTGATGAGAGCCCAAAAGTTCATTTTTGCTCTTGATTCCCTTGCTTTTGGGGATGTTTCAAGTAAGAAAATTGCTGTGGTGGAGGTGAAGGAGGTTGTTTCCTGCTTTCTCCTCTAGGGTTTTGATGGTTTATAGTCTCATGTTCAGGTCCTTTAACCATTTTGAGTTTACTTTTGTGCATGGTGTGAGAAAATGATCTAGTTTCATTCCTCTGCATGTTGCTGTCCAGTTCTCCCAGCACCATCTGTAAAAGAGGCTGTCTTTTTTTCATTGGATACTCTTTCCTGCTTTGTCAAAGTTTAGTTGGCCATACATTTGTGGGTCCAATTCTGGGTTCTCTATTCTGTTCCATTGCTCTATGTGCTTGTTTTTGTGCCAATACCATACCGCCTTGATGATGACAGCTTTGTAGTAGAGGCTAAAATCTGGGATGGTGATGCCTCCTGTTTTGGTTTTCTTCTTCAATATTACTATGGCTATTGGGTGCCTTTTATGGTTCCATACAAATTTTAGGATAGTTTGTTCTAGTTTTGAGAAGAATGCTGGTGCAATTTTGATTGGAATTGCATTGAATGTTTAGATTGCTTTGGGTAGTAATGACATTTTAACAATATTTATTCTTCTGATCCATGAGCATGGAATGTTTTTCCACTTTTTTTGTGTCTTCTTCAATTTCCTTCATAAGTTTTCTGTCGTTGTCATCATACAGATCTCCTATATCTTTGGTTAGATTTATTCCTAGGTATTTTACGGTTTTTTGTGCAATTGTGAATGGGATCAGTTTCTTGATTTCTCTTTCTGTTGCTTCATTATTGGTGTATAAGAATGCAACCAATTTCTGTACGTTGATTTTGTACCCTGTAAGTTTGCTGAATTCATGGATCAGTTCTAGTAGGCTTCTGGTGGAGTCTGTCGGGTTTTCTATGTATAGTATCATGTCATCTGCGAAAAGTGAGGGTTTGATTTCCTCTTTGCCAATTCTGTGCCTTTTATTTCCTTTTGTTGTCTAATGGCTGATGCTAGGACTTCCAGCACTATGGTAAACAACAGTGGTGAGAGGGGACATCCCTGTCATGTTCCTGATCTCAGGGGGAAAGTTCTCAGTTTTTCCTCGTTGAGGATGATGTTAGCTGAGGGCTTCTCATAGATGGCTTTTATGATGTTTAAGTAAGGTCCTTCAATCCCGACTTTCTCGAGGGTCTTTATTAAGAAAAGATGCTGCATTTTGTCAAATGCTTTTTCTGCGTCTATCGTCAGGATCATATGGTTTTGACTTTTCTTTTGTTAATGTGATGTATCACATTGATTGATTTATGAATATTGACCCAGCCCTGTGACCCAGGAATGAATCCCACTAGATCATGGTGGATGATTCTTTTTATGTGCTGTTGCATTCGATTTGCAAGTATCTTGTTGAGGCTTTTTGCATCCGTATTCATCAAGGATATTAGTCTGTAGTTCTTTTTTTTCCTGAGTCTGTCTCTGGCTTGGGAATCAAAGTGATGCTGGCTTTGTAGAATGAGTCCGCAAGCTTTCCTTCCATTTCTATTTTTTGGAATAGCTTGAGAAGAATGGGTATTATCTCTGATTTAAATGTCTGGTAGAATTCCCCAGGGACGCCTTCTGGCCCAGGGCCCTTATTTGTTGGGAGATTTTTGATAACTGATTCAATTTCTTCACTAGTGATGGGTCTGTTCAGATTTTCTATCTCTTCCCGTTTGAATTTTGGTAGTGAATGTGTGTTTAGGAATGTGTCCATTTTTTCTAAGTTGTCCAGTGTGTTGGCATATAATTTTTCAGAGTATTCCCTGCTAATTGCTTGTATTTCTGAGGGGTTGGTTGTAAGAAGTCCACTTTCATTCATGATTTTGTCTGTTTGGGTGCTCTGTTTTCTTTTTGAGAAGCCTGGCTAGAGGTTTGTCAATGTTGTTTATTTTTTCAAAAAGCCAACTCTTGGTTTCACTGGTCTGCTCAACTGTTTTCTTGGATTCTATATTGTTTCTTTCTGCCCTAATTTTTATTATTTCTCTTCTCCTTTTGGGTTTGGGGTGCTCTTGTTGCTCTCCTTCTAGTTCCTTTAGGTGCGCTGTTAGATTTTGTATTTGTGCTTTTTCTAATTTCTTGAAATAGGCCTGGAGTGCAGTGTACTTTCCTCTTAGGACTGCCTTTGCCGCATCCCATAGAGTTTGGATTGTTGTATTTTCATTTTCATTTGTTTCCATATATTTTTTAGATTCTTCTCTAATTGCCTGTTTGCCCCATTCATTCTTTAGTAGGGTGTTCTTTAACCTCCTGGTTTTTGGAGATTTTCCAGACTTCTTCCTGTGACTGATTTCAAGTTTCATAGCATTGTGATCTGACAGTGTGCATGGTATGATCTCAATTCTTTTATATTTATTGAAGGCTGCTTAATGTCCTAGTATGTGATCTATCTTGGAGAATGTGCCATGCACACTTGAGAAGAAAGTGAATTCCATGGCCTCAGGATATAGAGTTCTAAATATATCTGTCAAATCCATCTGGTCCAATGTGTCATTCAAGTCCGTTGTTTCTTTAGTGGTTTTCTGTCTAGCTGACATGTCCATTGGTGTAAGTGGAGTATTCAAGTCCCCTGCTATTAGAACATTCTTGTCCATAAGATTGTTTCTGTTTGTGATTGTTATGTATTTGGGTGCTTCAATATTTGATGTGTAGCCATTTATAATTGTTAGCTTTTCCTGATGGATCCACCCTGTAATTATTATATAATACCCTTCTTCATCCCTTGTCACTGCCTTTAAAGTCCAGTTAATCTGATATAAGCTTAGCTACTCCAGCTTTCTTTTACTCCATCCCCTTACTTTCAATCTGAAGGTGTCCTCAGGTCTAAAATGAGTCTCTTGTAGACAGCAAAGAAATGGATTTTGTTTTTTTTATTCATTCTGCTACACTATGTCTTTTGGTTGAAGCGTTTAGTCCATTTTACATTTAGTGTTATTATTGGAAAATATGAGTTTAGAGTCATTGTGTTCTTGGTATCATTCATGTTTGTAGTGGTGTCTCTGGTACCTTGTGTTCCTTGCAACATTTCCCTCATAGAGTACCCCTCAGGAAATTTTGTAGGGCTGGATTAGTGGTGATGAATTCTTTCAATTTTTGCTTATTTCAGAAGACTTTTATCTCTCCTTCTATTCTGAATGACACGCTTGCTTGATAGAGGATTCTTGGCTGCCTATTTTTTCTATTCATCACATTGAAGATTTCCTGTCATTCCTTTATGGTCTGCCAAGTTTCAGTAGATAGGTCTGTAAGCACTCTGATAGGTTTCCCTTTGTATGTTAGGGCCCTTTTCTCCTAGCTGCTTTCAAAATTCTCTCTTTGTCCTTATATTTTGCCAGTTTCACTGTGATATGCCGTGCAGAAGATTGTTTCAAGTTACGTGTGACGGGTGTTCTCTGTGCCTCTTGGATTTCAATGTCTGTTTCCTTCCCCAGACTGGGGAAGTTCTCAGCTATAATTTGTTCAAGTACTTCTTCAGTGCCTGTCCCTCTCTCTTCCTCTTCTGGAATTCCTATGATATGGATATTGTTCTGTTTGATCGTATCACTCAGCTCTTGAACTCTACTTTCGTGCTCTTGGATCAGTTTATCTCTCTTTTTCTCGGCTTCCTCTTTTTTTATAATTGTGTCTTCTAACTCACTTATTCTCCTCTCTGCCTCTTCAATCCGTGCATTGGACGCCTCCATTTTATTATACATCTCATCTATAGCATTTTTTAATTCATCACAACTATTTTTGAGCTCCATAGTCTTTGTAG
>JAESUZ010002161.1:657500-669509 GCA_017311185.1 Proteles cristata cristata
ACAATTATAAGAACATAATTAAATAAGCCAAAACATATGCAGAATTTAAACCAAACAGCCAAGGAGTATGTTATTAACAGGAAATTTTAAAGGTAATTGAAAATTGTCAGAATCAGTGTTCAAATCAGAGGGTTCCAGAATAGTTACTCCATAAAACACTTTCCACGTTTTCAAGAAGAAATAATGTAGCACAGTTTCTACAAGACTTTTCGTTCAGGTTTATAGTAGAACAAAATCTTTCACACTTCCGCTGTTTCACTGTAAATACTTTTTGAGATGAACATGGTTCCAAGTCTAGTATTAGTCCAACAAGAAATAATATACCACAGCCGTTCTCCTATTTATCATATGGAAACTCAGTGGTGTGACTCCATTTTAACCCAAATCTTAATCCCTTGACCTCCACCCTAGAGCCCCTGGGGAGGCATTCATTCATTTGTGCAACAGCTATTTGCTGTGCTAGAAATACAATATTAAGAAAAACTATTACTGAGGCGCCTGGGTGGCACAGTTGGTTAAGCGTTTGACTTCAATCAACTCTGGTCATAATCTCATGGTTCATGAGTTTGAGCCCCAAGTTAGGCTCTGTGCTGACAACTCAGAGCCTGGAGCCTGCATCAGAATTTGTGACTCCCTCTCTCTCCACCCCTCTCGCACTCAGGCTGTTTCTCTCTCTCTGACAAAGATAAATAAATGTTTAAAAAAAAAAAAAAGGGAAAAAAAAACCCCACCATTACTAAGAACGTAACATGAGCAAGATGTGAACAATACAGTGGTACAAACCAGTAAGCATGGTAGAGTTTACAGTACAGGGAGGTAAAGAATCAAATAATCCTGCCAATAAATACAATCACCGTCTGTGATAAGTGCCCTGAGGGAATCATGTGAGCATGTAACACAGAGACCTAATCTGGCCGGGGCAGAGAGCTAGCGGGGAGAGTCTAAAGTTTTCCTGAAAAACAATTCACAGTAATGACTAAAGAAGAAAGTGAGCGCATGGGCAAAGGTCCTAACAACAGAAGAGACAATAACCCAGTTAAGAACCAAGACATTCAAGTCTGAAGCACAGAACACAGGGACCTTCTCAAACTATAGTGTAAATCTCTACTTGTCTCCTCCCTGAGACTGTGAGCTCCGAAGAGCAGCGATTTTCCTTATTAATCTTGTTCTACATCCTGAGGCACTAGAGCTGGCACTCAGTATATTTCAACATAGACTGAATAAATCAATATGTGAGTCAGTTAAGAACAAAGGTCTTATGAACGGATGTCCACCTCTTAGACACACTTGCACCAGCCTACAGGAGCGGCATCTGATGGCTACACAGAGCAACCAGTGGAAAACAAATAATCTCTCCCAGCCAGCCTGTTTTCTTTCCTACTCAGTGAGCCCAGAACAAACAAGATCACATGAAAACTTGTACGGGTGTCATTGTAATGCATCACCAAGGACAGAAAAGCACCATGTCCCAGAAAGTTATTAGGTCAGTAATGTCATCTTTATACAACCAGCAATATGTTTTGATGATTGTGGGATCAACAGATGTAGCAGTATGTCTTTTATATATACATATATATATATATGTATATATAAAAGCATTAGTTAATGCTTTTTTCATCCATTCATCTACTATATGATGATGGTTACGATATACTACTACTATAAATTACATCATACCAAAGATACTTCTTTTACTATCATGAGGTATAATTTGAGAAGTACATACAATGTTAAATAAAGAATAAATATTTGGAGTGAGGCTTTTGAAATTAAATGAAAACAAAACCACCCAACAACAGCCACTGACTTTTGTAATACTTACAAAGGAAATGGAATAGGGTTATAGCTATTTCCTGGAAGCAAATTTGCAAAGATGGCTTTCATGGTTGATTTTTCCTTCACCTGGCTGTCTGTGGATCCCAGCAAATGGCCATCAAACACATCTAGGATAAAAAATATTCTACTTATATGTTAATATTCAGGACAAGTAAAAAAAAAAAGTATGAAGTATCAACATTATTTCTTGCCATGTTTGGAATACAGACATATATGCATACCATAATTACCAACTGTGGTACAAAATTTGTTATCTAGGAATAAGGACTCTTTTGGGATGAAAGAGGAAGCTATAGGGAAGCATACATAGTGCTGAGTCGAAGGATCACATGGTTTTACATTTCACCCTCTCTGAAATGGGAGCCACCCATAATCGATGGTTTACCATTGCAGGAACCAGGCAGCAGTCATGATGCAATTACTGCGTGAGCATGTGTGAGCATAGTCACAGCTCTTCTCGTTACATCAGAGTTTAATTGCAATTTAAAAGTTATTTTGGGGACTCTTGGGTGGCTTAGTCAGTTAACCGTCCTACTTTTGATTTCAGCTCAAGTCATGATCTCACGGTTCATGAGCTCAAGCCCCAAACTGGGCTGACAGCATGAAACCTGCTTGGGATTCTCTCTCTCCTCTCTCTCCCTCTGCTCCTCCCCCAATTGCACACATGTGTTCTCTCTCTCCAAAAATAAATGAACCTTAAAAAAATTAAAACCTAAAAGCTATTTTTAAAGTTTACATTACTTAAGTAGTTGCTGCTTGAACAGAAAACAAGGAAAGAGAACAGCAAGGCATAAATTTGCCATTAGTGAAATAAGCAGTTGGAGAAATGGCTGCAATTTCTCTTATTTTCTTACAAGGCCAAAACCATGTGCTTTATGGGACTCAAGAAAGTAATATGCCCAGAAAACAGATGAAACAGAATAACATTCTGTTCCTGAGATATTCCTATGTCAAGGAGTGCCAACCAAAGAAGTGATATGGTAAAAAAGCTCAAGCTAAAATAGCACTTCCAGGAAGGATAAAATGTACAAAGTCTAAGAGGTAAGAAAGCATCTAAGAGGTGTCACAGCATTCACAGTGCTCTCTTTCAGAAGTACAGTCAAAGTGACTTCACCTGTACCTTCGGAACTGCTGGCTGTATCGAGCTCAGGGGGCGCCCCCCCCAGGTGCTCAGGCAGGGCCTCCGGGGGGGTGGGTAGCTGCAGGTGCGCGGAGCCCGCGGGGCTCTGGCTGCACAGCGAGGTCAGGAAGCGGTCCTCTAAAGAAAATCAAACTTCAATGAGTCATTCAAAAATGGGCCCATTTCTACCTATTAGGAATGTTTTTTAAATGCCAACTCATATTTCTCCTTCCTAAACCAAAGAATTTTAGCTTCCTAAAGATTATTGAGGCTATTTTAACACACATTTTAGAAATCGATACAGGGGCGCCTGGGTAGCTCAGGCATGATCCCGTGGGTCTGTGGGTTCGAGCCCCACACTGGGCTCTGTGCTGACAATGCAGAGCCTGTTTGGGATTCTCTCTCCCTTTCTCTGCCCATCCCCTGTTCATGCTGTCTTAAAATAAACTTTAAATAAATTTTTAAAAATAGAAATAGATACAAATATCCAAACAGGTTATAGGACTTGACCACAGTCAGCTTAGCGATAGCACTGTGACTGGCCACCCAAGTCTGATTCCCAATATTCTTTTCTACTAGACCATAACTGGCTACGTAAATACCAGCTCATTCAATTTAATAGGGAATAAAATCAGGACACCATTAGGAAAAAAATCACGTGTTCATTCTCAGGGGGAAAGTTTACTTAATCATAATAGAAAAATGTCAAGAATTATGTGAGCCCGTGTTCCACAAAAACAGTCTAAGTAAATGTCCCTACAAATTTTCCAGGATGGCACCAAGTTATTCAATGAAATACTGTGAAAGACAGCTTAGGTCTAGAAAAAGATTTTAGTGACATGAGCACATAAATTACACTTTCTAGTATTTCTGCAATGAAACCTGCTGACTTGGGAACAAGCAAAACAAAATTCAATTTCCTTCTTTTCTTTGCCCTTCCCCTAATAGACTGTGTTATTTCTACATCCTAGTTGATCTTCTTGCAATATAATATACTTCAGGATAAACTGACAGTGATACAATACAGGAAGGGTAAAAAATGTCTGTAACAACTGCATCAGAAAATCTTCTCAAAATTAGCCATGGAAACAACTTCTAGACTAAGAAATCTCTTTAAATCCAATGGCAAGTGATCACAGCCTCCAGGACCCACCTTTTTCTCCATTTTGAAGTCCTGGAGAAATAGTTCGTGGAGCTGCATCCATTGCACTTATCTGCAGAGAAGTAAACACCTTATTCTTAAGGAAACATTAAAATCACATTTTTAAAATTTTCTAACCTGAAGCCTCTTTTTTGGTTAATTTTTTTTTTAAGTTTCTTTATTTATTTTGAGAGAGAAATAGAGAGCACAGAGGAGGGGGCAGAGAGAGAGAGGAAGAGAATGCTAAGCATGTTCCATGCCATCAGCACAGAGCCCGACTGAGGGCTCAAACCCACAAGCCCTGAGATTGTCACCTGAGCCAAAACCAAGAGTCGGATCCTTACTTACAAGATTCAGATGCTTAACCAACTGGGTCACCCAGGTACCCCTTACCTTATTAAGCCTCTTAAGAATTAAGACACACACACATACACACACACACACACACACACACACAAAGAATTAAGACGCTCAGCTTTTGTTCATGTGAGTTATAGCTTTTGATTTTTACCTTACTAGAAATTAAAAGTGGGACACCTGGGTGACTCAGTTGATTAAGCGTCTAACTCTTGACTTCAGCTTTCAGCTCAGGTCATAATCTCACAGTTCGTGAGTTCAAGCCCCACATAAGGCTCTGTGCTGACAGTGAAATCTACCATATGCAGATTTCATTCTCTCTCTCCCTCTCTCTCTACCCCCTCTCTCAAAATAAATAAATAAATAAAACTTTTTTAAAAAATGAAAACTGAGAGTTTTTGAATATACATTAATTCATTTTAAAAATAATTAACCCCCACATGTTAATGTAAACATGTTTTTAATTTAAAAATATAAAATAAAAGCAAAAGTGGCATTGTTTTACACTTTCACAAACACTTCAATGTCTAGCAGACAGCTAGGTATATCTCTGTCTTCTGCACTTAATCTATTGAGCTATGTTACTATGACTGGACAATATAAAGAAAATCTAGGGGCGTCTGGGTGGGTCAGTCGGTTAAGTGTCCGACTTTGGCTCAGGTCACGATCTCACGGTTCGTGGGTTCGAGCCCCGCGTTGGGCTCTGTGCTGACAGCTCGGAGCCTGGAGCCTGTTTCAGATTCTGTGTCTCCCTCTCTCAGAAATAAATTTTTCTCTCTCAGAAATAAATAAAACATTTAAAAAAAAAAAAAAGAAAATCTAGCCTCACACAGATATGTAATTGAAAAAGAGAAATCTTGCAGAGCCCTTGAAAGGAAATTACACCCCCAGGGGTCCTTTAGCTACACTTTGAGAACAGTGCTCTAAACAGTGGCTCACTTAATAGCATTAAAAAATCTTAAGAACTACTTATGATTACCCATTAAACTTGGTAATCTTTTATTTTCCACTGGACTTATTCAAGTCCCATTATCCATAGGTAAGATATATTTAGAATCACTATAAACCCTGTGTACAATTTGATTACAAAGCCATTTCTTAGATGTCTGTTTAGAACATTCTTAGATTTGCTCACCATTCCAGAGAGACCCCTGGCCACCCTATATAGAATAACCCACCACCATCCACTCCCTTAGCAATACTCTCCTTCTCCCTTATTTTTTCCCAGGTTTTAAAAAAGCTTATTATCGTCAGGCAGAGAAGGACAAATATCCTATGTTTGCACGTATAGGAGGATTAGGAGGAACTTAACTGAGGACCATGGGGGAGAAGAAGAGGGAAAATGGTGGGGGTAAGGGAGAGAGGCAAACCATGAGAGACTCTTGAATGCTGAGAAACAAACTGAGGACTGATGGATGTGGGGGGAAAGAGGGAGATGGGCATGGAGGAGGGCACTTGTGGGGATGAGCACTGGGTGTTATATGGAAACCAATTTGACAATAAACTATTTGTAAAAAAAAAAATAATAAAAAAAATAAAACATAGTCACTTGCCAAAAAAAAAAAAAAAAAGCTTATTATCCACTGGTTTATTGTCAGTCTCCTCCACATTAGACAAATGAATGTTCCACAAAGATAGTGACTATGACCTTTGTTCACGACTATGCCTTGAACCTAGAATAGTACCTAAAGTACTCAAAAACTAGTTATCAAATGAAAATACAGGCAGTGCTATAGATTTTCAAATCAACTTTCAAGTCTTCAAAAAGATGATCATTTGGGGGCGTCTGGGTGGCTCAGTGGGTTGAGTGTCCGACTTCGGCTCAGGTCATGATCTCACGGTTCATGGTTTCAAGCCCCATGTCGGGCTCTGTGCTGACAGCTCAGAACCTGGAGCCTGCTTCGGATTCCGTGTCTCCCTCTCTCTCCCTGACCCTTCCCTGCTCACAATGTCTCTCTCAGAAATAAAACATTAAAAAAAAAATTTTTTTTTAAAGATGATCATCTGCTAAATAATTTTGTATTTTTAATTCTGCACATATTGTAATCAAAATTCTTACACCACTAGCTTTGCAGTTTCTTCTATGGGCAAATGGGAAGGCCATTAATAGTCTGTGTTAGCCATTACCAGCCCTAGATTACCTGGCAAGTACCAATGCACAAATCACCTTCGGTAACCCTTACTCTTACTTAACTTTAGGAAAAGTGATTCCTACAGTTATGAGACAAAAAGGGAGAATTCACTTATATATGTCTAAACAATAAAGATCTAAGGCACTTGAATTTATCATTCCATGAAAAATTCTCTATAGACATTACATACTTGTACAAAAAAAATCCCTTCAAACCCCTCTGACATTAATAACTTATCTGAAAGTATTGTTAGTATGATAAGCAGAACTCTAAGACGGCCCCCAAGAATCCTGCTCCCCTGGTATACACAGGCCCCATTCCCAGCTATTCAAACACTATTCTAAATACTGCTGTGAAGGGATTCTGCAGATGTATTCAAGGTCCCAAATTGATTAACCTTAAAATGAGGAGAGATTATCCAAGCAGTGATCTGATCACACAAGTCCTTTAAATCTGTGTCTAGAGGTCAGTGAAGAGGAGCTAAGAAATCTGAAGCATGAGAAGGATTCGATCCACTACTGTAAGTCCTGAAGATGAAAGGGGGCTCCCGGCAAGGAATGCAGACAGCCTCTCGGAGTTGAGAATGGGCTCTGGTCAACTGCCAGCAACAAAAGTGGGACCTCAGTCCTAAAACCACTAGGAACTAAACTCTACCAACAGCCTGATGACCCTGGAAGATGACCCTGGCCTCAGGTAAGATAACGGCCTGGCCCAAATCTTGTCTGGAGCTATGGGAGACTGAGCAGAGATCCCACACCGTGCCAGACTCCTGAGCCCTGTAAAGATGAACTTGTGCTTTAGGCCACAAAGTCTGTGGTCATTTGTTATGGAATAAGAGAAAACTAATAGACTTAGAAAAGCCAATTAAATCAATGTGCAGAACTAACCCTCAAGGAAAACTTCTCACTTAAGCAGAGATAAAAAGCACACAAAACTACATAGTAAAATAAAGTAGGGCTCCCTTATCCACTCTGAACACCCAAACTTCTCCCTTAGAGACCTGCTGTAACCATGATGCTCTCCCCAGTGATGCCCACAGACAGCAGCTTCTGATGAATGTTTGAAATGAACGAATGGGAACAATTTTATTTCGAGCAAGATAAAAAATTAACACAGGGCATGTCTCTGTAAAACATCACAACTGCAAAATGAAAAATAATTTAGTATTACTAAATCTACGTATTAAATTACTACATAGTAGTAACTGTGTCTTAACTGAAATGAACTATAGTATTTATATCAATGAAAGACCAAAGACTATATTTCATTACCTTACTCTCTTCCCCCTGTCTCAGTCTTCCAGGGCTTGGAGGAACTGAAGGTCGTTTTCTACCCTTTTCTTGCTGGAAAAGGTCCTGCAATCTATAATTAAAGGGGTTGGGGAGAAGAGAATAGTTTGTTTCTAGTATCCTGAATAACATTTACAAATTTTCTCTTTATTCATTGTGATATCACAACAATTAGATTTCCTGTTTTGATCGCAAAAGATATTAATATTATATTATATATATATTAATATTATAACTGAGTTATATATAACTTATTTTATTTCCAGTTAACTAATCGGGGGCTGTTAGTTATAAAAGAACCTAGGACTATAGTTATAAAAGAACAGCAAGTTATTATAAGAGACAGTATCATGTAACCCAAACACACTAGCTTGAGTGACCCACAGACCTGAGCTCAAAACCAGCTCTGATAATTAGTAACTACACAACTTGGGTAAATGCCATGGTTTGTTAGAGATACTGCTTCCTCCTACACTGTAGCCTTCGTAAGACCAAATAAAAGACTAAATGTCCACTTAGTGCCTTACTTATTGCTTAGCATAACGCAAGTGCTCAATAAAGAAATGCTATAATAATCTAACCCTACTTCTAAATAAGCATTAAAGGAAAATATTTCCCCAAATAAACATTTAAATAAAGGTCTAAATTATAACATACTTGAGGGAAGCCTGGGTGGCTCAGTCTTAGGTTAAGTGTCCGACTTCAGTTCAGGTCATGATCTCACAGTCCGTGGGTTTGAGCCCCGCATCAGGCTCTGTGCTGACAGCTCAGAGCCTGGAGCCTGCTTCAGATTCTGTATCTCCCTCTCTCTCTGCCCCTCCCCTCTTTGTGCTATCTCTCTCAAAAATAAATAAATAAATAAATAAATAAATAAATAAACAAATAAACAAACAAACAAACATTAAGAAAATAATAACACACTTGAAAGTCCTGGCCTAAAAACCAATAATCACTCCACAGAACACTAATTCAGTTATATCACATGCAATAAGCACACACACTCTTCAGGATATGAAACTGCACTGAAAGCTGTTCTCATCTTTGTTTTTTTTTTTAATTTTTACAAAAGATCTAAAGATTAGCATACATATTTAAAAATTTTTTTAACATTTATTCATTTTTGAGAGACAGAGAGAGACAGAGCATGAGCAGAGGAGGGGCAGAGAGAAAGACAGAATCCAAAGCAGGCTCCAGGCTCCAAGCTGTCAGCACAGAACCTGACAAGAGCAGTTCTTGAACCCATGAACTGAGAGACCATAACCTGAGTCAAAGTCGGTCACTTAACCGGCTGAGTCACCTAGATGCCCCATGACTAGCATATATATTTTAAATAGTGAAGGGGGGGTGGTGGCAGAAAAATTAAAACTTCTACAACGTGAGAGCAAAATGTAACATCCATTATTGATAAAGTCCTTTACATTAAAAACATGATGGCAGAGCAAATCTTGTCCAAACACTAAAGAAGCCCCAGGCACCTAAGCCACACCTGTTGTTCCAAGCTTGTAGCACTTCACAGAGACTCTGCTTCTTGGCAATGAGGGACTCGAAGACAGACTGCAGCTGTTGGGGGGCGTCTGCCGAGGAGGACATGAGCCTGGCTTGCATCTTCTCCACCCAGTTCTTGAACTCACCTTCCTCCATCTACACGACAGAAACAATCCAGGCAGATATGAGACACACCCTCCCTGCCAAAGAAACTTCTGATAAGTTAACAGTTAACTTTTGAATTTCTGTCAGAGACATTAATTACCTCTTTTTGTGCAAAGATATCTTCCATTTTTTCCTCTCTTGTTTTGCTAAATGTATCGGTTTTCAAAGATGCAAGTCTTTCATCAACAGCAAGATACACCTGTGAAACTCTAATAAAAACTTGATTGTTAAACACTTTAGAAAAGTTGGAATTAAATTTTCAAAACTCTCATCAAAAGAAAAATAACACACACAAAATTTTAACTGTATTTTACCTAATTAAGAATCATACACAATTTTGTAAAACAAAAAACACCTAAAGGGATATACATCAAAATTTTAACAGCTGTTATGTCTATGACAGTTTGATTTCTTTTT
The DNA here is from genome assembly GCA_017311185.1 of Proteles cristata cristata. Lineage (NCBI taxonomy): Eukaryota > Metazoa > Chordata > Mammalia > Carnivora > Hyaenidae > Proteles > Proteles cristata. The sequence goes on from JAESUZ010002161.1 coordinate 667,443, forward strand.
TGTACTTTTATGCAGTCTTAACTTTTTTTGTAACAGGCATTTGCAACATATATTTAGAAAAATATTTATTTTCAAAAAAAGCTCCACGAACAAACATGACATTTTAAAATATTTAAGATTTTTAAAAAATCTTTAAAAAAAGGTGATCAAAAAAACTAAAACTTACTTTTGAAAGAAGTCCTTTAGATCCTGAAGCAGGGACACTTTTAATGGGGCTTGACGTTTAATGAATATCTTGGGGAGTGGAACACATACTTCAAGGAGCCGAATGGGAGAATAACTGAGAGAAAAAATACAAGTAATAGTAGAAAAGTAAAAAATACTGTAATATCTTGAGTAGAGGTAAGCATAAATTCCATGAGGCATAAAAAAAAGTTTCTGTAAAACAGCATTTTAAAACAATTAAAACACTGAAGACAACTTCAACCATTAGAAGTACCCTCTCCAACTCTAGATGGGTTTTTGTCTTGTTTACTTCTTCACTGTACTGTGATGTTATCATTTATCGCCTGAGGCTACCTCATGTGCTTATAAGCAACAGTGACTGAGATAAACCTTATGAATGAGAGGGACCCCTTTCTACAATTAGCTTAGAAGCAAGTCAGTGTCCCAGCTCCTGCGGATTCCTCACAAGTCTTTACTCTTATGAGTCCCTCGGGAGCCTTTCCACCCAAGAGTTTATGTTGTCCAATAAATGCTATAACCTACCTACACAGTAGGTTCATGGTTAAAGCTCTTGCTCCCAAAGGAAATAAGCTCTAATTATAAGTATTCCCTGAAAGCCTGTATTGGGTCAGATGTTATTTTAGGTACTGAGGGCACAGCAATAAACAAGAGTCAAAATTACTGCCCTCATGATTCAGAAATAAGAAAACTCGGGAATAAACAACATAAATACTTAAAACATACACTATATCAAACAGTAAGTGCTACAGAGAAAACTAAAGCAAGACAGGGAAACGGAGTGCTGGGGTGAGGAAGCAGGGCAGGTACAATGTGAACAAAGCCCCAGGAAGCAAGGAAAAGCAGGCAGGTATCCGGGCAGTGGGCGTTCAGAGAGGGAAGGGCAATCACCAGGCTCCAGGCAGGATCCTCCCGGATACGACTGAGGCTGCAGTGAGGGGACAGGAGGAGGAGGTGAGAACAGAGGAGGTACGGAGCAGCCAGAGCATGAGCAGAGTAGGACTGGGCTCCGGCTTTCACTCTCACTGAAACAGACACCCAGTAAGGTCTACAGCAGAGAAGTGGCCTAAGCAGGTATTCATTTAAGGAAATCACTCTGATTCTTGTTGAGATCGAACTGCAGGGGGCAAGGCCAGAGGGAAACTGGTTGAGGCCACTGCAATAATCCAGTGAAAGGCAACAGAGGCTCAGTCCAGAGTGGGAGTGGTGGAGATGGTAAGTGTTCAGTTTCCGGATATATCTAGAAGGCAGAGCCTGAAGGGTTTCTCAGATCACTTAGTATCACAATGTACCCATTCTCTGAACTAGTGATTTTAGCTCTGTCTGGAATGTCCAATTAACCTTACGCTAGTTAATGTCTTAGCAAAAATCCTGACAATACTTAAAGCAGTGGTTCTGCTAGGAATTTTTCCAAGGGATACAGGAGTGCTGATGCATAGGAGCAAATGTACCCCAATGTTCATAGGAGCACTTTCAACAATAGCCAAATCATGGAAAGAGCCTAAGTGTCCATCAACTGATAAATGGATCAAGAAGATGTGGTTCATCTATACAATGGAATACTACATGGCAATGAGAAAGAATGAAATCTGGCCATTTGTAGCAATGTGGATGGAACTTGAGGGTGGTATGCTGAGCGAAGTCAGACAGAGAAAGACAGATACCATATGCTTCCACTTATAGGAGGACTAGGAGAAACTTAACAGAGGACCATGGAGGAGAAGAAGGGGAAAAATAGTTGGGGAGAGGGAGGGAGGCAAACCATGAGAGACTCTTGAATGCCAAGAACAAACTGAGGGCTGATGGGGGTGAGGGAGAGGGGAAGGGAGGAGATGGGCATGGAGGAGGGCACTTGTTGGGATGAGCACTGGGTGTTATATGGAA
>JAESUZ010002162.1:0-49496 GCA_017311185.1 Proteles cristata cristata
ATGTGAAGAAGAAGGAACCCTAGTGCACTATTGATAGGATTCTAAATTGGTATAGCCACTATGAAAAACAATATGGAGCTTCCTCTATCTGTGTTCTCTTGAATCTCACTGAACTTCCTTAAAATAATTATTTTAAATTCTTTTTCAAGTAAGTCTCAGGTTTCCATTTCTTTGAGGTCAATAACTGAGAAATTATTGTGTCCCTTTGGTGGTGTCACATTTCTTTGTGTTTTTGTTGTTCTAATAGCTTTGCATTGATGTCTGAACATTTGAGTGAGCAGATACCTCTTTAAGCCTTTCAAACTGGTTTTGGTAGAAAAAGATCTCCACTTGAACATGGTTGCAGGACACTGACTGACTGTGTGATGCACAGTTTCTGGTTCCTGAGAGGACATGGTGGTGTAGTCTTAATGAATCTCCATCAGCTGAGGTTAACTTATTGGAAACTGCAGAGATCCTGGAGGTGGCAGTGGTGGCTATGCCTATTGGGTCCTCAGAAGCAAAGGCTACTGGGGTCCTCCTGTTTTCCTTTTTGGCCTAAGGGTGGAAGTTCTAGCTGAGGAGATCCTTTTTGGCACCAGACATGATGTGCTTGCATTCTGAGTGACTGTGGACCTGGGGTCTGGGAGTCAGGCACACATATAACTATCACAACCCTTTGGTCCTGGAGCCCAGAGGTGCTTGCTGCATCAATGGTACCAGCTTCTGATATACAAGCATGTACAGATTTCCCATGAAACTGGGGCCTAGGTGTCTGGATCTCACCGAAGTAACTCAGTCTCAGGGGTGGGGTCTTAGGATGCATCGATGGCAGAGACACTGTGATGACAAGATGAAGTGAGGATTGGGGCTCAGGGTGTAATAGGAGTACTCCCTGGGGAAAGAGGGTTAAAGTCTGACTCTGGCCCCAGGGGCCAGTCATAGAGCAATAACAGCTTGGCGCTGGTGATGACAGGTCAAAACTGGGACTTAGAACCCCAGGGGCAGGGCATAGAGCTGCAGTAGTTCAGTCCAATGATGGTAAGTCAAAGCTATGATTTAGGACCCAGGCGGCAGTCACAGAACAACAGTAGCTTAGCCTGATGATGACTCATTAAATCTGCATGTTGACAGCACCAAGGGATGGGGTGCAAAGCAATTGCAATATGGTTCCAGTAATAGCAGATTATAACCCTAACCTCATACATGAGGTCAGAGTGCACTGCAGCAGCAGGGTAGCGTTGTTATAGTGGATCAAAGCTACAACTTGGGACAGAGGAGGAGTGGGATAGAATGGGAGAAGGTGTTTGCAAATGATATATGTGATAAGGGGATAGTATCCAAAATCTATAAAGAACTCAGCAAATTGAATACCCCCAAAAAACAAATAATCCATTTAAGAAATGAGCAGAAGACATGAATAGACATTTTTTTCTGAAGAAGACATCCAGATAGCTAATAGACACATGAAAAGTTGCTCAACATCACTCATCATTAGGAGAATACAAATCAAAACCACAATGAGATACCATTTCACACTTGTCAGAATGGTTAAAATTAACAACTCAGGAGACAACAGATATTGGCGAGGATTGGAGAAAAGGGAACACTTTTGCAGTGTTGGTGGGAATGGAAACTGGTGCAGCCAATCTGGAAAACAGTATAGACATTGCTCAAAAAACTAAAAATAAAACAAATCTACGATGCAGAAATTGAACTACTAGGTATTTATCCAAAGGATAAATCATTTTTTTCTATCTGCAAAGAGTAATATAAAAGTAAACTCTTCTTCTGTTGTGTCTGATTAAATGAAAATAAGTATGTTTGTGGTTTTTAATATATTTATTGATGTGGCCTGAAAGAAAATTATTTTTCCTTGATAGAATTTACCAAAGCAACTTTGTGTGGTTCACAGGTTAAAGAGAGTACATGGTTTTGATGTGGAGTTTTGGCTTGGATCTTGTGAACACGTGCTCCTCCTACTGTTCCTGTTTTTTTTTGTTGTTGTTGTTGTTTTTTAAAAAGTGAGTAACTTCAAATAAAGTTAGAATTCATTCTTAATGCTAAGGTTTAAAAAAAAACAATTTGCCTTTTCATTATTAGTTTGCATGACTATTATTACTATTGGCATCTATTCCAAGGTGAATGCTTACAGTGACTTTAACCACATAAAGCTAATGGCACTTTTCTTGATACCTTAAACCTCATTTTAAAATGCAGACAGTACATGTAGTCCTTTTCGTAAATAAATATCAATTTCAACCTAAAATATGCTGATTCAAAAAGTCACATGCACCCCAATGTTTATAACAGCACTATCAACAATAGCCAAAATACAGGAAGAGCCCAAATGTCCATCGACTGATGAATGGGTAAAGGAAAATACAAAACAAAACAAAACAAATATATATATATATACATTTTATATAATATATATATATATATATATATTACACACACACAATGGAATATTACTTGGTGATTTTAAAAAAATGAAATCTTTCCATTTACAACAACGTGTATGGAACTAGAGGGTATAATGTCAAGCGAAATAAGTCAGAGAAAGACAAATATCATATGATTTCACTCATGTAGAATTTGAGATAAGCAACAGATGAACATAGGGGAAGGGAATGAAAAGAAAGATAAAACAGAGAAAGAGGTAAGCTATAAGAGACTCTTAAATACAGGGAACAAACTAAGGGTTTCTGGAGGGGAGGTGGTATGGGGTGGGTATCGTGTTAGGCATTAAGGAGGGCACTTGGGATGAGCACCGGGTATCCTATGTAAGAGAGGAATCACTGGGTTCTACTCTTGAAGCCAAGACTACACTGTATGTTAACTAACTTGAATTAAAAAAATATCTTGAGAATAAAGCATGTAAATTAATACTATATGAGAACATTTGCAATTTTTAAATTTATATTTGGCTATGTCTAAAGATCTTACTATGCACTTTGCAAACTGGTATGTGTCCATGTTATGCTATTCTTCAAATTTATTTGAATCAATGTTTTCTTTCTTTTTCTTTTTGCTGCTCTAATTGTACAATAATGTCCTTTGTATATGTTTCCTCAGCTGGAAAATTTGGATGATTTAATTAGACTATCTCACAGAGCACAATGAGATAGACACCCCAAATTTGTTCCCACAGTTATAGGAAATTAAGTCCAGTGGTTTTTGGTGCTTATCTGGTGCTTACTTAGCATGATATGATAGCCATAAAGTAAGGGCTCAATTTCTAACCTAAAAAATAGGAACAATTACGCTGAACTCAAAAACATTATTTTCAGTATTATATAAAATAAGGCATGTGTCTGGCATATGCTTAATTAATGTTAGTTATCATTATTTAAAGACATCACTCAAACCTCAAAAGATCTTTCTTTTCCCAGAATCAGTGCCACTCCTTTACTTCAAAATTCTAAACAAAACCATTCTTCTAGAGACAAAGCTCCCAAAGAAATTATTGCATCAACCTATCCTGTTAAGCAAAGCAAGGGTGCATTAAAAAAAATCCCATGTGTAAGGCAATGAGGATAGGGAGAATAATTTCTTTGGCTAAAACGTTAGAGTAGGCCTATAGTGAATATTTTTCAAATGAACAACCAAATTTATTTTTTTAATCGGGAAAGGAGCCAAGGGTTTGACAAATGTGGTCTTCTTTTGAAAAAGATATGCAAATCTTAGAGAAAAACATTCTTAAATTTTGTAGCAAAACCAAGAATCCAAGATGGTAAGTGGATTTGAATAGCTAAATTTCTTTCTTTAAAAATATGGTTACTATTATATACATAATACATGCTTATTATTGAAAATATAGAAAATAGAAATAAGCAAAAAAAAAAAAAACTTCCAGTAATTACTTAACCAAGAGATTACCCATATCAGCAATTTGATATATGTATTTCCAGATGTTTTGTGTGTATGCATGTGTGTATGTGCTGCACAAATAAATAGATTTTTTTTAAATTTGTTTCTAGGAGAGAGAGAGAGAGAGAGAGAGAGAGACAGCGTGAGCAGGGGAGGGTCAGAGAGAGAGGCAGTCACAGGCTCCAGGCTCCGAGCTGGCAGTCAGCACAGAGCCGACGCGGGGCTCGAACGCACGAACCGCGGGATCATGACCTAAGTGAAAGTCGGACGCTTAACCGACTAAGCCACCCAGGCGCCCCAAGATATTTTTGAACCAAAAGGGATTATATTATTCATAGTTCTCTGGAATTTTTCACTTATATCTTAAAAATTCTTACATTATAAATGTTCTTTAAAGTTTATTTTTATAGGGGCGCCTGGGTGGCTTAGTCGGTTAAGTGTCCGGCTTTCGCTTAGGTCATGATCTCGCGGTTCGTGGGTTCGAGACCCGTGTCAGGCTCTGTGCTGACTGCCAGCTCAGAGCCTGGAGCCTGTTTCAGTCTGTGACTCCCTCTCTCTCTGACCCTCCCTTGCTCATGCTGTCTCTCTCCTAGAAATAAATAAAAAAAATATTTAAAAAAATAAAAAAAATAAAAATTAAAAAAAAGTTTATTTTTATAGAGTTTCTTTCCAATGCAACTTTTTTTCACGCAATGTTTCATTCTGGAGGAGTCCTTTCATAATGCCTGCTGGAAACTTCATTCTTGTGTCAGCTACAATATCTGCAATCAGCCAATTATGATACATAATAAGGGGCCCCTATAGAACTGATTTTGGTCAAATGAAAAATCTAAGTATTGAAGAAATATGAGCTTCCCAAGTGCAAGTGGTCTTTTTGCTGCCCTCAGCAGTCTTGAAAAAATTTTCAAAAGTAAGCATAAAGAAATAGAATTTGCTTCACCCCTTCGGAGTATATGACTTAGTTAAGAAACAGCACTCTCATCAATAGTTATGTTGAAGGTGCTCATCATAATTCTCTGCTTTGTAATAAAACTTCACTTAGGAATAGCTGGAAGGATTTCCATTTCTGTGGAGATAGAGATGGGGAGAAGGCAGAACCTTTGAAATGGTGGAAGTGCTGTGTGACACCCATGTAACTGCCCAAAGAGGACCTAGGTTCTTATGAAACACTCAGTTACCTGTACTGCCACTTTGGGGGGTTCTGGGCATACTGACTGTGATTTGCTGATGCTTTGGTAGAGAAATATTTTTCAAATCCTGGAATGCCTTGTTCATATGAGATATTGCACATGGGTTCTCATTCAAAAGAACTCTTGAGAAGACCTGAGACTTCTGGACTGTGTTATTAACTTCCTCAGTCTGTAATTTTGTGGTGCTTTAATCATTGCTTCACTTGAAATAATCTAAATGTTTATGGTTAATTAATATTATTTTTCAAGATGCTTCATGCTCTATCAAATTAGAAAAAAATCACATTCTTACTTCTCCCCTGTGGTATAGAGTTGTGCTATTGAAAACAGAAAATTCCTAGAGAATTTTCAATGGCAGGGCTTACTTTTATGGTTTTTGAATGATTTCTAAATTGGGGGTTTACAATTATCATGTAAAAAAAAAGTACCTTTTTTCCTTCTTCTAGTTTCTCTAAAATCTAAAAAAACGTTTATACTACTTTTCGGGGATCCCTTTGGTTTACTATTTTTACAGATAATGTTTCATTATCTTTCTGAAAACTAGAGTATTAGTGACTCTACAAAGGAGTATACTGAATATTAATCCACCCATTACTTATTTAAAAGTTTGCTTTATTTCAACTCATAAACACAATTACCTGTCCTTATTAGTAGTGATGAGAGAAAGGGGGAAATAAACCATCATTTTCTGGGTGATTATTAAACTGTAGACACTATACTGGGCAATTTGCATATGCTACCCAGATGTCAGTTGATATTAGTTACCCTTTGCTTTGAGATTTCCAGAATTTTGGCACAAGTCTTCTAGCACACATTGTGAGGAAATCCAATGCTCTCCCTGTAATTTCCATAAATCTTCAGGGAATTATGGTCTAATAATCACATATGGTTTTGAGTTCCTGCTTTCACTAATCTCTCTAGCAGTTTTTCTCCTTATTTCTGTTTGACACCCAGCCACTCAAGGAACTCTGTTTTTTCCCCCGATTTTCTCCCAAAGTGCTTATATAAACAACGTATAGCAAAGAGTATCTTTTATTAGCAATTTGGAACAAAAGAGAGATTTTACACTGATGTAAAATGAACAACTTGGAACTATATTTTAAACATGACTCCTGCTCCTGCTTCCATAAGAAAATACCACAACCTGAATAGCTTAAACAACAGAAACTTATTTTCTCACAGTTCTGGAGGTAGAAAGTTCAAGATCAAGGTACGAGCAGGTTTGGTCTCTCTCTTTGGCTTGCAGATGGCTACCTTTTTTTGTGTGTACTCACATGGCCTTTTCTCTGTGCTCATATGCTCCTGGCATCTCTTCTGTTTTTAATAAGGACACTAGTCCTATTATATTTTGGCCCAACCCTATGATCTAGCTTACCTTATTTACCTCATTAAAAGCCTTGTATCCACATACAGTTACATTGGGAGCTACAGGTTCAACATATAAACTGTGGCGGGGGAGACACAATTCAGACTATAACATTTATAAGGCTTACTATTTTGTATCCCAGAACATATTAACATAATCTGCAAAGTGTAGATCTACACATGCTGGATGCTTACCCTTCAGAAGCACCTACAGAGTAGTAGATGTTTTGAGATTTTGATTTCTCTCTCTCTCTCTCCCCAATTTAGAAATGGATGATGTAGTAGACTGAATAATGGGCACCCAAAAGTACCAGGTCCTAATCCTTGGAACCTGTAAATGTTATCTTACTTAGAAAAATGCACTTTACAGATGTGGCTAAGTTTATGATTTTGAGATGGTGAAATTATCCCGGATTATCCAGGTGGGCCATAAATTGAATTACATGTATACTTATAAGAGGGAGGCAGAGTGACAGTTGACACACATAAAGGAAAAGGTGATATGAAGATGGGACAGAGAGAAATTTGAAGATTAAAGTGATACAACCACAAGGCAAGAATACCAGCTGCTATTAGAAAATTGAAGGGACAGGAAATTGATTCTTCTCTAGAGCCTCCACAAGGAGAAAAGCCCTACTGACCCCTTGATTTCAGCCCAGTGATACTGATTTTGGACTTCAGATATTCAGAACTGTAAGAGAATAAATGTTTATTGTTTTAAGCCATCAAGTTTGTGGTGATGTGCTACAAGAGTCACAGGAAACTAATACAGATGGGGAAAGAATAAAGATGAGTTTTCTTATGGATGTTCATGCCACCACCAGCTTCCCTTTCCCACCACATACATCATAGGAGGCAAAAGAAGCTATATTAAGGGTGCAGTTTAATTGTTGTTTTTTTTACCCAGATACACATGCATTATCCTATTCAATTTTTTATAAAAATACTTTGAGGTAAGAATTATGATCCCTCTTCTATTAAGTGGTAGAAACAGGATTTCAATTTAGAAGAAGAAAAAATAAATACATTTAGAGAAAGAAATTTCAAGGTATTAAATTAATTAGCAATGATATACAAATGTAGCACCAAGAACTAGAAACTGAAATAGAAACTTTCTTAAAGCTTAAAAAAAACTGGCCTTGTATTTAGTGGTTTGATGAGAGGATTGTAGACATTGCCATTAATACAGAAGATATAAGAGTAGTGAATCTTCCAAACTGAAACCTTGCACCAGATTTTTTTTAATGTAAGCTTTAAGAATCATTTAGAAATTAGGATCTCATGGAAGCACATTCAGAAATGAAAAAAAATTAATTCCACAACTTGATAATGACACTGTCTTGAAATTCAAGCAGCACATATTCTAGTGTATTGTAAGGTGGTGGGGTCATCTAATTAACATATCTTAATGCAAAACAACTTTTATGATATATGATATAATATTATAATATATGGATAGATTTATTTATTCTCTTCCCTGTGACCATTGTAACAAATCACCACAAACTTGACGGCTTAAAACACATTTACTCTCTTACAATTCTGAATATCCAAAGTACAAAATCAGTATTACTGAGCTGAAATCAAGGTGTCAGCAGGGCTTTGCTCCCTGTGCAAACTCTAAAAGAGAATCAATTTCCTTCTTCTTTAGTTTTATGATAGCAGATTCTATTCTTTGTTTTGTGGCCATATCACTCTAATCTTCAAATCCATGTGATATATACGTTTCTGTCTCTCAGAATTTCTCTTTAGATATCTTCTGTGTGTATGTGTAGGGGTAGGCATAGAGTTATAAGTACATTCTATCCTAATACATTTAACATAGATAATTTCTTATTTATTTAATTTATTTTTATTTATTTTTATTTTTTAATATAGATTATTGTCAAGTTGGTTTCCATATAACATCCAGTGCTCATCCCAACAAGTGCCCTCCTCCATGCCCATCATCCGTTTTACCCTCTTCCACACCCCCCATAAGCACTCAGTTTGTTCTCAGGATTTAAGAGTCTCATGGTTTGCCTCCCTCCCTCTCCATAATTACCTTTTCCCCTTCTCCTCCCCTATGGTCCTCTGTTAAGTTTCTCCTGATCCACATATGAGTGAAAAGATGGTATCTGTCTTTCTCTGCCTGACTTATTTCACTAAGCATAATACCCTCTAGTTCCATCCACGTTGCTACAAATGGCCAGATTTCATTCTTTCTCATTGCCATGTAGTATCCCATTGTGTATATAAACCACATCTTCTTGATCCATTCGTCAGTTGATGGACATTTAGGCTCTTTCCATAAAATAGATAATTTCTGACACCTTAAGATGAATCATCTTACCCCAAACCCTATATGACTTATATGACAAATCTGAATGTTTTAAACATACATAATGTGAGCTATTAACTCTGACTTAATTATACTAAGAGATCTTTGTCTTACAATCTGCTTTACAATTAACTGTGAAGAACATCAGGATCAAATCGCTTTCCTTAGTCTTCCATTTTCCTCCAAGACTATAGAAAAATAGCAAAGACAATCCCACTTCATTGCATTATACAAGGTAAAATGAAGGGTGAGATTCTTAGAAGAGTTCTAAGAAGAATTTGAATTTCAACATTAACAAGTAGAGAAAGGGAAAAATAATTTCAGACAGAGGAAAAGTGTGAGAATAGACATGCATGTGAGACATTATTGAGAAAACAATTTTCCATGTGTTTAGAAATTTAAAAAAAAGGTATGGGTTGGTAGAAGACTGTGGAAGGGAACAGAGGCTCTAGGAAGAGTGACGAATTTAGAGGTTAGTTTAGCCTCATTTCCTTTTTTTTTTTTTATAAGGTGACTTGATAGAATACATTATGTAAATGCTATAGATTTTTTTTTAAATCTGGATTTCAGCAAGGTATTTGATAAGGTCCTGGGTGTACCTGATCTGGGCATTGCACAAGAGGTTAACAACTGGAAGGCCTTTACCAAAATTTGGTGATTAAGGGATTGATGTTAAACTTAGAGAAGGTCTTTTATTGTGACACACTACTAAAAGGCATGTAGGTCAGATTTTCAGGTTATACAAAACTTGGAAAGGAAGCTAAAATGTATTATAAAAGAAGTAGTATTCATAAAGCTCTTCATAGGGTAAAAGTTTAATGAGATTATGTAAAGCATGATACATTTTCCTTAATTCATTCATGTTGTCAAATATTTATTGAGTACCTACTATATATAGGACACTAAGTTAGCTGGTGGGTATACAAAAACAAACAACAAACTTGTTCCTCAAAAAACTCACAGCCTCACTGGGAAATAAATCAATTTTGTCAGTACAGTATAAGTAATATGATAGGGATAAAGTCAGAGTGCTACTGGAAGACAGAAAGGGCATTTAAATAAGAAAAGTATTCATGAGGGGGGCGCCTGGGTGGCTCAGTCAGTTAAGCGATTGGCTTCGGCTCAGGTCATGATCTCGCGGTTCGTGTGTTCGAGTCCCGCATCGAACTCTGTGCTGACAGCTAGCTCAGAGCCTGGAGCCTGTCTTTGGATTCTGTGTCTCCCCCTCTCTCTGACCCTCCCCTGCTCATGCTGTCTCTATATCTCTCTCAAAAAAAAATTAAATTTAAAAAAGAAAAGATTTCATGAGGATGTGATGTTTGGGTTGAATTCTTCAGAATCTGAAGAAACTAGGATGATATTTTAGGTAGAAATAGGCAGAGAACATTGAAGCAGTAAGACATATTTCAGGACCCCTAAGTTTCAAGAGATGACTCTATAATGGTAGTTATTGAAGAGTGGTATAGAAATAAAAATGGACTGGGAACTCACTGAAACTGAGATCACGATGTATCCATTTTGGTGTTACCAGCAAATAACATGGAGTCTGGAACAGAATAGGCCCCCAACAAATATTTTTTGAAGAATAAATAAATGAACAACATAAGTCATATCTTGAAAGACCTTAGACGTTTAACTTGAGAGTTAGACTTTATCTTATTGGTGATAGGGAGCCACTGAAGTCCTTTAAACAGAATGATGTGCCCACATTTTTGGCTTAGAAACTCCAATCTGGCAGAAGTGGGATAAATGTTTTATAGCGGAGATAATCTAAAGGCAAGTGGGCTACTGTTTTAATCCAGATGATAAATTAGAGTGAACCAAATCATTACAGAGGTCACGGTGAGGCTGTGCTAGTAGAACCAATATTTGGTAACTAATTACTTGTAGTATAGAGTGAGGAGTATGAATTGGGGGAGTTTGAAGAAAGAAGTAGAATTGAATAATGGCGGTAATGATTATAAAAAAGATGCTTCGAAGTATTTGGGGTCCAGCTAAAGTTGAAGACCATGGATTTCTGGTGGTATCAATCAGCATGACTGTGTTTGTTTGTTTGTTTGTTTGTTTGTTTTTTCCTACAGGGTCTAGCAACTCAGGTATAGAAACAGTATTAGAATAGTTTGATTATCCTAAGATTTTAGTTTGTGGGTAGGTGTCAATGGAAAGGACTGGAAGTAGAAGGGAATTAAACTCTTTTTCTCTAGTCCCTTTAGTAGCACAAGTCCTTGAATAAATTTTCTATACTGACTATCTTTATTTCCTCTCTTTCAATTTTCTCTAAAACCCTCTCCAATAAGGCTTTGTACCTACTTACCCATTGAAATTCAACGTCTTCATGTTGTTAAATCCAAACCAATTTTCAGTCCTCATTTTACCTAAATTTGGCAGCATTTGATACATTTGTTTCCTCCTTCCTCCTTGAAATAGTTTCTTCACTTGGCTTCCAGGGTAATAGGGTCTCACGGTTTTCCTCTGACTTCTCTATTATTAAATAACCCACTGTTATTTATTATCCTGGCCTCTAAATGTTGCAGATTACCAGTTGCTGAATGTCTTCTCTTTTCTGTATATATATTTATTCCCTCGGAGAGTGCATCCAGCTAGCTGCATGGCATTAAATATCATCTAAGTCCTTATGATTCTCAAATTTATATCTATAGTATAGACCTCTTTCTTGAACTCCAGACTTAAATATCCAGCTTATTACTAAACATTTCCACTTGGATATATTATAGGCATCTTAAAATTAACGTCTTAAAAGAGCCTCAGATCTACCCTATACATGAATTTTACACTTTCTCAAATTCTTGTTATTTTTAAGCAGCCTTTCCTATCTCAGTTAATGATACTTCCTGTTGCAGAACAAAACGTTAGTATCATTTTTGACTACTTTAACTCACCAAATTCAAATGTGTCCTCTCTGTTTCTCCCTCTCACAATCAGAGTAGAATAGTGATTTTCAGGAGCTGGAGGCTTGGAAAAATGAGGAGATGTTGTTCAAAGAATACAAACTCTCAGTTATAAGATGAATAAGTTCTGGGGAGCTAGTATACAACATAGTGACTATAGCTAATAATAATGTATACTTGAAATTAGCTAAAATAGTATACATAAAGTGTTACTACCACACAAACCAAAAAAAGTAACTGTGTGAGTTAATAAAGATGTGAAGTTTATTCTGGGAATCATTTCACAAATGTATACATATATTAAATCATCACATTGTACACCTTTAAAAAACACCATGTTGTACTACCTAAATATATACATTTTTATGAATCATACCATAACAAAGCTGAAAAAGTGCAATATATTTTTTTAAATTTTATTTTAATAGTGTTATCTTTGAAATACAAAATATTTCTGACATAATTTTTCAAGTTTTCAAATGATTTCTATTTGGAATTTTTATGCTAATGTTACTTTCTTTTAATGTTTCCTGTTATAAATCATCTGTATCAGGTAGACAAAATTTTTACATGTAATTGAAATATATAGTCTTTTATTATATATTGTTTCATAGTAATAATAAACCATACATTTGGTATTAGACTGGATTTTATTTTATAGGTGTCAGAGAAAAATAATTTACTATTTATTATTATAAAAACCATAATTAGGAAAATGCAAGTAAATTTTATGAAAAATACTGAATATCTTACGATTTCAGAAATTTCTGAGAGTGCCCATGAATTCCAATTTATTGACCATGGATTACAAAGATTAACATCTGTCATGAAGTTGGAAACACTACTCCCTCATTTCCTTTAAGACATTCTCAAATGTCACCTTAGCACATTCCATATTAAGCATTTCTGTTTTATTTTCTCCATAGCAGTTATTTCCTGATATAACACATTATCATTTTTTTTGTTTGTTAGTTTGTTTCCATCCTCTCGCTAGAATGCAAGCTCTATGAGGCTGTTGATTTTTACTGTTATAGTCAAAGATCTTAGAAAAGAGTTTACCACACACAAAGTAGGCACCTTTAAAATATTTGCTTAAAAAAGAGAAATAAAGACCAATAACCTTGATAAATATGGATGTAAAAATCCTCAACAAGATACTTGCAAATCAAATTCAACAGCACATAAAAGAATTATCTACCATGATCAAGTGGGATTCATTCTTGGGTTACAGGGTTAGTTCAAGATTCGCAAATCAATCAATGTGATACATCACATCAACAACAAAAAAAGATGAAAAACATACGATCGTGTCGATAGATGCAGAAAAAGCATGTGACAAATACAGCATCCCTTCTTAATAAAGACCCTCGAGAAAGTTGGGATAGGAGGAACGTACTTAAACATAAAAACCATCTGGGGCGCCTGGGTGGCTTAGTCGGTTAAGCGTCCGACTTTCGCTTGCGTCATGATCTCGCGGTTCGTGGGTTCGAGCCCCGCGTCGGGCTCTGTGCTGACTGCCAGCTCAGAGCCTGGAGCCTGTTTCAGTCTGTGACTCCCTCTCTCTCTGGCCCTCCCCTGCTCACGCTCTCTCTCTCTCCTAGAAATAAATAAAACATTTAAAGCCAGCACACCAGCCAGAGCTAAAAAACACTTTTTCCAAGCCGAGGTTTTTTCTCTTCTCCAGGGATGGTTCTATGAGCATTCTCACCTTTTCTTTCCT
Organism: Proteles cristata cristata; assembly: GCA_017311185.1. Lineage (NCBI taxonomy): Eukaryota > Metazoa > Chordata > Mammalia > Carnivora > Hyaenidae > Proteles > Proteles cristata. Next base: position 13,357 of record JAESUZ010002162.1, read on the forward strand.
TTCCCGTGGACTCGAGGCAGCTCCCCACCACTCTCACCTGTTAATCCCTCGCCGCAGGTGCATGCAAGCTGGTTTCAGTTTACTCCCTCTGTATCTCTGGGTCCCGTCCCACATTTATCTTCCCCAGTTCGCATTCAAGCACTTATGAGGTTCCTTTCAGTGTACTCTGTCTCTTTCTCTTCCCAAACTCCTGTGGCTCAATTTCCTATGACTTTAGGTCTTCTCTGTTTGATAGATGGGTGCAGGTGAAATGTACAGAACTCCCTACCTCTCCACCACCTTGCCTCTCTCCTCACCTTATGTCTTTTTATTGGAGGGGTTAGTCAATTACTTTGGAAGTCATTATTAATAAATATTTATTTATTGCCATTTTGTTACTTCTTTTATGTTTGCTTTTGTAGTTTTTCTCCATTCCTTTCTTTTCTTACTCTTTTCTCACATGATTAGTTGGCTTTTGTTAGTAATATACTTGAGTTATGTTATGTTTATTTTTGTATATCTATTACTGGTTTTTGATTTGTGGTTACTGTTAAGTTTGTATATACCATATTCTTTATAAGCAGTTTAAAGTAAGTTGATTGTTGCTAAAATTTGAAGTCATTCTTTACTCCTCTCCTCCCCACTTTTTAATGTATTGTGTCATGCTTTACATCCATTTACTTTGTGAGTCCTTTGATTTTTACAGCTATACTTATTTTTACTGATTTTATGTTTCCTACTTTTCTTACTTTTGATTATGGTCTTTCCTTTCACTTCAAGGGGTTCCCTTTAACATTTCTGTAGTGTTCTTTTAGTGGTCATGAATTTCTTTAACTTTTATTTGTCTGAGAAACTATTTATCTTCTCCTTTCATTCTGACTGAAAGCCATGCTGGATAGAGGATTTGAGGCTGCAGATGTTTTTTCCTTTTAGCACCTTGAATATATCATGCCACCCCCTTCTGAGATGCAGTTTCTGTTTAAAAAATCTTATAATAGCTGTATCAGGTTTCTCTTTTATATAACTGATTTCTCTTGCTGCTTTTAAAAATTCTCTATTACTACTCTTAGACAATTTAATTACTATGTGTCTTGGTCTGTATCTCTTTTGGTTGATTTTGTGGAGCTATCCCTGCGCCTCCTGGATCTGGGTATCTCTTTGCGTGAGTTGGGAAGTTTTCAGATATTATTTCCTAAAATAAATTTTCTGTCCCCTTTCCTTTCTATTCTTCTTGGATCTCTATAATGTGGATGTTATTACTTTTGAGTGTGTCATTGAGTTCTCTAAGTCTATTGTCATTTTGCATAATATTTTTCTCAAATATTCAACTTGATTAATTTCTATTACTCTGTCTGCCAGGTCGCTGGTTTATTCTTCTGCTGTGTTTAGTCTACTATTTATTCCATTTTGTATATTTTTAATTTCATTAATTTTGTTCTTCATCTCTTATTGGTTCTTTTACTAAATATTATTTTAAGGGTCTCAACGATGTCTTACACTTCTTTCTGAAAGTCAATGAGTATTTTTATTTTGTTTTTTAGCATTCATTTTTATTTATTTTTTTAAATAGTTTACTGTCAAGTTGGTTTCCATATAACACTCAGTGCTCATCCCACAAGTGCCCTCCTCCATGACCATCACCCCCCTTCCCCTCTCCCCCATACCCATCAGCCCTCAGTTTGTTCTCTCATGGTTTGCTTCCCTCCCTCTCCCACACTATTTTTCCCCTTCGTCTCCCCCATGGTCCTCCGTTAAGTTCCTACTGATCCTCCTATACGTGCAAACATATGGTAGCTGTCCTTCTCTGCCTGACTTATTTCACCCAGAATAACACCCTCAAGGTCCATCCATGCTGCTATACATGGCCAGATTTCATTCTTTCTCATTGCCGTGCAGTATTCCATTGTATAGATAAACCACATCTTCTTGATCCATTCGTCCCTTGATGGACACTTAGGCTCTTTCCATGTTTTGGCTATTGTTAAGAGTGCTGCTATGAACATTGGGGTCCATGTGCTCCTATGCATCAGCACTCCTATATCCCTTGGGTAAATTCCTAGCAGTGCTATTGCTGGGCCATAGGGGAGTTCTAGTGTTACTTTTTTGAGGAACCTCCACACTGTTTTCCAGAGGGGCTGCCCCAGTTTACATTCCCACCAACAGTGTAGGAGGGTGCCCGTTTCTCCACATCCTCGCCAGCATCTAGAGTTCTCTGATTTGCTCATTTTAGCCACTCTGACTGGCGTGAGGTGGTATCTCAGTGTGGTTTTGATTTGTATTTCCCTGATGAGGAGGGATGCTGAGCATCGTTTCATGTGTCTGTTGGCCCTCTGGATGTCCTCTTTGGAGAAGTGTCTGTTCATATCTTCTGCCCATTTCTTCACTGGGTTGTTTGTTTTTCGGGTGTGGAGTTTGGTGAGTTCCTTATAGAGTTTGGATATTAACCCTTTATCTGATATGTCATTTGCAACTATCTTTCCCATTCCGTTGGTTGCCTATTAGTTTTGTGGGTTGTTTCCTTTGCCGTGCAGAAGCTTTTAATCTTGACGAGGTCCCAAGAGTTCATTTGTGCTCTTAATTCCCTTGCCTTTGGGGATGTGTCAAGTAAAATATTGCCACGGTAGAGGTCAAGGAGGTTGTTTCCTGCTTTCTCCTCTAGAGTTTTGATGGTTTCCTGTCTCACATTCCGTTTCTTTATCCATTTTTGAGTTTATTTTTGTATGGTGTGAGAAATTGATCTAGTTTCATTCTCCTGCATGTTGCTATCCAGATCTCCCGGCATTATCTGTTAATGGGGCTGTCTTTTTTCCATTGGATACTCTTTCCTGCTTTGTCAAAGATTAGTTGGCTGTACATTTTTGGGTCCAATTCTGAGTTCTCTATTTTATTTTAGTCTATGTGTCTGGTTTTGTGCCAATACCATACTCTCATGATGATGACAGCTTTGTAGTAGAGGCTAAATTCTGGGACGGTGATGCCTCCTGTTTGGGTTTTCTTCTTCAATATTACTTTGGCTATTTGGGGTCTTTTGTTGTTCCATACAAATTTGAAGATAGTTTGTTCTAGTTTGGATAAGTATTCTGGAGCAATTTTGATTAAGATTGCATTGAATGTTTAGATTGCTTTGGATAGTAATGGCATTTTAATTATATTTATTCTTCCAATCCATGAGCATGGAATGCTTTTCCATTTCCTTGTGTTTTCTTCAATTTCCTTCATAAGTTTTCTATCATTAATTTATATTCTCCAACTGGCATATTAATTATGTACATTTCACCTCAGTTTCTTGCTTTGATTTCATCCTGTTCTTTCATTTGGGACATATTCCTTTGTCTCCTCATTTTGTCTAACTTCCTGACTCTGATTCTTTGTTAAGAAAGGCAGCTGCAGGTACCCTTGAAAATAATGGTCTTGTGAAGAAAAGGTCCTGTAGTGTCCTAGCAAGCAGTGTCCTCTGTTTACCAGAACCTGGTGCTTCAATGGTGTCTCCTATATGTGATGCATGCATCTAGCTGTTGTGGCTGAGATGTGTTTTCCTTCATGCCAGTCATCTGCAATGAATCTTTTGCTTATTATGGGAAGTATTTGGTTCCCATTATGTTAACGTGCCAGTCTGGGGACTCCTTGAGCCTGAGTTGTGTGAGACCAAGCATTTGCCACAGTTTCACTAGCACCAAACTGCAGGACACATTTCCTGTACTGTCCTCTAGCAAGGTTTCTTTGGTGTATGGGGCCTGCAGTCAGACTAGTTTTCTGCCACTAGCCCACTCCTGGGGCCTCTGTATGACTTGTGTGTGTGGTTATCTTTCCCCTCCTCTAGGGTAGGAATCACTTTGGAGTGGTAGCTGTTTACACATTGTCAGTCCTGTGATACTAAATTTTATGTGTTCTGGCCAAGAGCATGTTGGATAAGGTGGATCTGCCAAAGCACAGCAGTGTGGGAGGGGGCAGTGTGGCAGTACTATCTAACTTTGAGTGCCACTGTTTCTCTGTGGGAGGGACTCTGCAATGTGAAGACTGATGTGCACTGTCCCGAAGGATGGACTGGCAGAAGCACAAAACTGAGGAGAGGAAGGGAGAGCATTGCTGCTAGCAACTCAAGTAAGGAGTCCCATAGGTAGTTGTGTGTTTACACTGGGAAATGGGGGAGGAAAAGGATGCCTGTCAGTTCCTTTGTTCCTGGGGAATTTCCCCAATGATTTATGTCCCTCCAGGACACTCTCTGAGATTAGTAAATAACAGCCCCTCCTATATGCTCCAGGTGCCTTTCAAACTGCTACTTCTCTGTTGTATCTCCTTAGACTGTTTATTGTGCTGTCTCTTAAAGTGTAGGGACTCAGTTTCCTTGTGCCCACTGGCTCTCCCTAGTCAAGTCCATCGTTTTTTGTTTTCTTTTTCCCTTCAGGTTTTAAGTCCTGCTCATTGTAAGAACTCATGAAATTTGGCCTCCTTGGTTTTCAAAGTCAAATGTTATAGGGATTCATCTTCACCTTGGGGGCTCCCTGGTGTGACGGTCTGTTTCTTTCCCTCTCCATGCCTGCAATATCCCTCCCCTTCATGGACATTCTTGTGAGTCTGTCTAATTCCCAATGGTGTCTCCACCTTTCCTAACTCTTCATTGTGGCCTCTCCTCTAACTTTAGTTGTGGAGTTTTTTCTGCCAGTCTTAGGACTATTTTCTAGGTTACTTACACTGATGTAAGTGTTATCTAGGTGTATCTGAAATGAGGTGAGTCTAAGGTTCTCTTACTCCATCACTTTTCCCAGAAGTCTTTTCACATGGAAAGTAAGTCCTTTCACTTACTTTCTCTATAGTCATTGTGTAGAAATAATAGTTTAAACTCACTGCTACTTCTCTCTCATTGTCCAATCTTCAACTTTTTTTGACTTGGTATTCACATTACTACCCCAGTGAAATTATTTTTATAGTATCACAGTGGGTTTTCCAATTTCCATATGGAATGGGTAAATTTTAGTGTTTAAATAAAAAATAAAAATCATACTTCCTTTGTCCAGACTATGAAGCCCTTGATAATATGGCCCTTACTTGCATTTCTAGGTTCATCTCCCTACCTCAGTCTACACACCCTGATCTCCATCTATTTTCAACTATTTGAAATCGAAGAGTGTAAAATAATTTTTCCCAACACTTTCGTGTTTGCTGTTTCTCCATACTGGAAAACTCATGTACCTGATGAACTAGTTTTAAAACTAAACTTAATGTGACAACCAGATGAAACTTTAGCAAATCTCCTTAGCCAGAGATAAACTTTTCTTCTGTACAATACCAGAGGACCTCATACGTATAGCACTAATTGCATTACTGTAATATTTCACTTACAAATATTTCTCCCCTCCAGACTATGAGACCCTGGGGTAGGGACAAGACAACTTTCAATTTATCTTTATATATTTATTTACTCAGAATTTAAAACAATAAAGGCGCCTGGGTGGTTTAGTCGGTTAAGAGTCCGACTTTCACTTAGGTCATGATCTCGCGGTTTGTGGGTTCGAGCCGCGCGTCGGGCTCTGTGCTGACTGCCAGCTCAGAGCTTGGAGCTTATTTCAGAGTCTGTGACTCCCTCTCTCTCTGACCCTCCCCTGCTCACGCTGTCTCTCTCTCTCCTAGAAATAAATAAAACATTTAAAAAAATAAGAAAAGAACTTAAAACAATATATCTTGATATTTAGTAAATACTTGATGAGTAAATAAGTGAATAAATATTATCAATAAACATTTATTTAGAATCTATTCTCAAGCTTGTGCTAGGTGCAGAGTAAGTCAAACAAAGTACATGACATATTTTTGATCCTTAGGTGACTTTCAATCTAGTTAAAATAACAGAATATAAAGCAGATATATACATAAATAACAACTTAGGGTATCTATGACAAGTGCCAAATGGGAGATAAGGACAAATGCTATGGAAAAATGAGTGAAGAAAGACTATAAGGAATAAAGAAGTAATCTGGTCTGGAATAGTCAAGGAAAGCGTGAAATTTGCTTCAAAATATTGACAGAATTTTGATAGAATGAACAAACGGCAACTTTTATTTTGGCAGAATTATGAAATGAGCAAATGTACCAAGGCAGGGATACATGTACTGTGTTGAGCGAACTGCTGCCAGAAACATCTATTAAGAGTAGAAATTTCTAGGGGCGCCTGGGTGGCTTAGTCGGTTAAGCGTCCGACTTTCGCTTAGGTCATGATCTCGCGGTTCGTGGGTTCGAGCCCCGCATCGGGCTCTGTGCTGACCGCCAGCTCAGAGCCTGGAGCCTGTTTCAGTCTGTGACTCCCTCTCTCTCCGACCCTCCCCTGCTCATGCTGTCTCTCTCTCTCTAGAAATAAATAAAAATATTTAAAAAAGAGTAGAAATTTCTATCTATACAATGGAATACTACATGGCAATGAAAAAGAATGAAATCTGGCCTTGTGTAGCAACATGGATGGACCTTGAGGGTGATATGCTGAGCAAAATAAGTCAGGCAGAGAATGACAGATACCATATGTTTGCACATACAGGAGGATTAGGAGGAACTTAACGGAGGACCTTGGAGAAGAAGAAGGGGGAAATGTGGGGAGAGGGAGAGAGGCAAACCATGATAGACTCTTGAATGCTGAGAACAAACTGAGGACTGATGGGTGTGGGAGGGGAGAGGGGAGATGGGCATGGAGGAGAGCACTTGTGGGGATGACCACTGGTGTTATATGAAAACCAACTTGAAAATAAACTAAATTTTTTTAAAAGTAAAAAAATAAAAATAAAAATAATTTTTAAAAAAGCCTTAATGGACAGAGTATTCTAGACTGCAGATTTTTCCCACTTAACACTTTGAATATATCGTGCTACTCCAGAGGTACGTCTGTCTAATGTCTAAAAATGCTTTGTGCTCTCTTTCCTTGCTGTGATATTCTTTGACACTTCTACCTAAATATGTCCCAGTCTGCTGCTGCTGCTGTTTTGCTGGCAGAGGCAACCCTGCATGACCACTCAGTCTAAGTGGCAGGGAACTTTTTCTTCAGTGCACGGCTACAGCTTGTTTTCTCTTTTAGGATGTTGGTGGTTTCAGTTCCCACATTATGTCTTTAATCCATTTTGAATTTGTTTTTGTGCATGGTGTAAGAATGTGACCGGGGCACCTGGGTGGCTCAGTCGGTTAAGTGTCTGACTTTGGCATAGGTCATGATCTCACAGTTCGTGGGTTCGAGCCCCGCATCAGGCATTATATAATAATGACAGGGTCCATCCATCAGGAAGAATTAACAATTATAAATGTCTACGCACCGAATATGGGAGCACATAAATATTTAAAACAATTAATCACAAACAGAAACAAGCTTATAGATAAGAATGTGCTAATACCAGGGGACTTTAAGACTCCACTTAAAGCAATGGATAGATTAACTAGACAGAAAATCATTAAAGAAACAATGGACTTGAATGACACAATGGACCAGATGGATCTGACAGATATATTTAGAACTTTGCATCCTGACGCCAAAGAATTCACTTTCTTCTCAAGTGCGCATGGCACATTCTCCAAGATAGATCACACACTGGGACATAAAGCAGCCCTCAATAAATATAAAAGAATTGAGATCATACCATGCACCCTCTCAGATCATAATGCTTTGTAACTTGAAATCAATCACAGGAAGAAGTCTGGAAAACCTCCCAAAACATGGAGGTTAAAGAACACCCTACTAAAGAATGAATGGGCCAATCAGGCAATTAGAGATGAGCTTTAAAAATATATGGAAACAGGAGCGCCTCGGTGCCTTAGTCAGTTAAGCGTCCAACTTTCGCTTAGGTCATGATCTCGCGGTTCGTGGGTTCGGGCCCCCCGTCGGGCTCTGTGCTGACTGCCTGCTCAGAGACTGGAGCCTGTTTCAGTCTGTGACTCCCTCTCTCTCTGACCCTCCCCTGCTCACACTGTCTCTCTCTCTCTCCTAGAAATAAAAAAATATATATACATATGGAAACAAATGAAAATGAAAACACAACAAGCCAAAATCTAAGGGATGTGGCAAAGGCAGTTCGAAGAGGAAATGACATTGTACTGGAGGCTTATTTCAAGAAATTAGAGAAAGAACAAGTGCAAAATCTAACTCGCCTAAAGAAACTAGAGTCAGAGCAACAAGAACGCCCTAAACCCAGTAGAAGAAGAGAAATAGTAAAAATCAGAGCAGAAATAAACAACATAGAGACCAAAGAAACAATTGAACAGATCAATGAAACCAAGAGTTGGTTCTTTGAAAAAATAAGCAAAATTGACAAACCTCTAGCAAGGCTTCTCAAAAAGAAAAGAGAGAGCACCCAAATAGACAAAATTATGAATGAAAATGGACTTATTACAACCAACCCCGCAGAAATACAAGCAATTATCAGGGAATACTATAAAAAATTATATGCCAACAAATAGGACAACTTAGAAGAAATGGACAAATGCCTAAACACACACTCACTACCAAAATTCACATGGGAAGAAATAGAAAATCTGAACAGACCCATAACGAGTGAAGAAATCAAATCAGTGATCAAAAATCTCCCAACAAATAAAAGCCCTGAACCTGATGGCTTAAAACGGAATTAATCCCAATTCTTCTCAAGCTATTCCAAAAAGTAGAAATTGATTGAAAACTCCCGGACTCATTTTATGAACCCACCATACCTCTGATTCCCAAGCCAGACAGAGAGCCAGCACAAAAGAGAACTACAGGCCAATATCCTTGATGAATACAGATGCAAAAATCCTCAAGAAGATCCTTGCAAATAGAATCCAACAGCACATAAAAAGAATTATCGACCAAGATCAGGTGGGATTCATTCTTGGGTAACAGGGCTGGTTCAATATTCACGAATCAATCAATGTGATCCATCACATCAACAAAAGAAAAGATAAAAACTGTATGATTTTGTCATATATGAAGAAAAAGCATTTGACAAAATACAGCATCCCTTCTTAATAAAGACCCTCGAGAAAGTGGGGATAGAAGGAACTTCCTTAAACATCATAAAAGCCATCTATGAGAAGCCCTCAGCTAACATCATCCCCAATGGGGAAAACTGAAAGTTTTCCCCCTGAGATCAGGAACACGACGGGGATGTCCACTCTCACCACTGCTGTTTAACATAGTGCTGGAGGTCCTAGCATCAGCCATCAGACAACAAAAGGAAATAAAAGACATCAAAATTGGCAAACAGGAAGTCAAAGTTCACTTTTCACAGACAACATGATAATCTACATTGAAAACCGGACAGAGTCTACCAGAAGCCTACTAGAACTGATCCAAGAATTCAGCACAGTTGCAGGGTACAAAATCAACGTACAGAAATCGGTTGCATTTTTATACACCAACAATGAAGCAACAGAAAGAGAAATCCAGAAACTGATCCCATTCACAACTGCACAAAAAACCATAAAGTACCTAGGAATAAACCTAACCAAGGATATAAGAGATCTGTATGAAGAAAACTATAGAAAACTTATGAAGGACATTGAAGAAGACACAAAGAAATGGAAAAACATTCCATGCTCATGGATTGGAAGAATAAATATAGTTAAAATATCATTACTCTCCAAAGCAATCTACACATTCAATGCAATCCCAATAAAAATTGCACCAGCATACTTCTCAAAACTGGAACAAACTATCCTAAAATTTGTATGGAACCACACAAGACCCCGAATATCCAAAGTAATACTAAAGAATAAAACCAAAACGGGAGGTATCACCATCCCAGACTTTAGCCTCTACTACAAAGCTGTCATCATCAAGACAGTATGGTATTGGCAGAAAAACAGACACATAGACCAATGGGACAGAACTGAGAACTCAGAAGTGGACCCAAAAGTGTACAGCCAACTAATCTTTGACAAAGCAAGAAAGAGTATCCAATGGAAAACAGACAGCTTCTTTAACAGATGGTGCTGGGAGAACTGGAGAGCAACATGCAGAAGAATGAAACTATGTCATTTTCTCACGCCATACACAAAAATAAACTCATAATGGACCATCAAAACCCTAAAAGAAAAAGCAGGAAACAACCTCTTTGACCTCTACCGCAGCAATTTCTTACTTGACACATCCCCAAAAGCTAAAGAATCAAGAGCAAAAGTGAACTATTGGGACCTCATGAAGATTAAAAGCTTCTGTACGGCAAAGGAAACAATCCATACAACTAATAGGCAACCAACGGAATGGGAAAAGATAGTTGCAAATGACATATCACATAAAGGGTTAATATCCAGAATCTATAAGGAACTCACCAAACTCCACACCCGAAAAATAAACAACCCAATGAAGAAATGGGCAGAAGACATGAACAGACACTTCTCCAAAGCGGACATCCACATGGCCAAGAGACAGATGAAAGGATGCTCAGCATCCCTCTTCATCAGGGAAATACAAATCAAAACCACACTGAGATACCACCTCACCCCAGTCAGAGTGGCTAGAATGAGCAAATCAGAGAACTCGAGATGCTGGTGAGGATGTGGAGAAATGGACACCCTCCTACACTGTTGGTGGGAATGTCAACTGGGGTGGCCCCTCTGGAAAACAGTGTGGAGCTTCCTCAAAAAATTAACACTAGAACTCCCCTATGAGCCAGCAATAACACTTCTAGGAATATCCCAAGATATTCAGGAATGCTGATGCATAGGAGCACATGTACCCCAATTTTCATAGCAACACTCTTAATAGCCAAAACATGGAAAGAGCCTAAGTGACCATCAACGGACAAATGGATCAAGATGTGGTTTATCTCTACCATGGAATACTACATGGAGATGAGAAAGAATGATATCTGGCCATGTGCAGCAACATGGATGGACCTTGAAGGTGTTATGCTGAGTGAAATAAATCAGGCAGATAAGGACAAATACCATATGTTTGCATGTATAGGAAGATTAAGAGGAACTTAACGGAGGACCGTGGAGGAGAAGAACTGGGGAAATAGTTTGGGAGAGGGGGAGAGGCTAACCATGAGAGACTCTTGTATGCTGAGAACAAACTGAGGGCTGAAGGGTTTGGAGGGGGGAGGGTGAAGATGGGTATGGAGGAGGGCACTTGTGGGGATGAGCACTGGGTGATATATGGAAACCAACTTGACAATAAACTATTTGTAAAAAAATAAATAAATAAAATAAAACAAGAATCCTATTAAAACCACACATACACACAAAATGATAATGAGGAAATAAAATACCATATGAATACTGCAGGAAGGGTTCTACGTATTCCATATCAACACTGGTATCAGGTTCTTGAGCCCAGCGAAGGCTAAATGTGAACACAGTCTGTATTAATGTATCAGGCACAGGGGTCCTGACTTCAGCAACCTTGAGGTTAAACTGTTATGTACATTATATCTACATATGGATACAGTATTTTAAATTAGGAGACAAGCACACTTTAAAAGTGTTACTCTACCAAATATCAGGAGATGTTTGGGGGACAGAGAACAATTAATAAAAGAACAGAGCTATATTACCTGTTTAGGAGATAATGTAACCTGCCTTATAGTTGTTTAAATTAAAAGAAATTGGTACAGAAATGAAGTGTGATCAATAAAAATATTACTACAACAAGCAAGAAAAATTTTTCCATTGTCCAACATTTTCCTAATACAGGTCAGAATTCATAATGACTTGGACGGTCCAACGGAGAATCCTAACTCCTGAAAAGAAAAGCCCTAGACATTCCGGGTAGGTGTTTGGCACCCATAATTTCACCAAAGAAGAGTGTAGTTTCTTAATATGAGACCAAAGTGCAAAGCAATATAGAGGCCACGTCTTTTCTTGATGGTCGATTTACTTCTGTAAAATAGACTGTACATTCCTTTTATATGAACAATTTACATTTGAAGCATTAGATTTTTTTTTTCACTGTTGGGGGAAGGAAATGGGCATCTGTTCTACTGGAGGTTGGTGAAGCTAAGGTATCCTTCTCAAAGTAGAGGCCGGAATCGGAGTTGAGGATTTGGTGTTGGTATTTGGAAGAGTTAGGCTGCTTTGCATCTACCCAGCGTCTAGAACCAATTCCAGCTTCGTAACTCAGCTGCAAAGAACTCCCACAGGCATTTGGTAGCCATGTAGCCAGTAGTTCAAGACTAGGAAACCCTGAAATGGGTAAAGTGCAGACTGTTATCTGGAGATATAAATGTATGCTCTGGAGGGAGAACGGGTCTCATTCTGAGCACTGCGAGGCACATTTAAGAAGTCCCAAATCAAAACTGTCATCATGGGAGCTTCTGATGACCTGAAATTCATCAAACTATAGCCAAAACACAAGTTCAGAATGTTCCACCAATGTGCACAAACACAACGTGCTTGCTGGGGCTCGAGGGTCAAGAGCAGCTTGCAAGTCCCAAACTTTAATTTTCCCATCATAGGCCCCACTGACAATTGTCTTTTATCAAGCCAGATGCATTAGACCAATTCCTCATGTCCTTCGAGGACTCTTATACAGGCACCACATTCGATATCCCATAGCCTTATGGTATTATCTAATGATCTGCTAACAACCAGCTGATCCCTGTACTGAAGACAAGCAATGCCTCACTTGTGCCCATTCAGAATACGAAAAATTCACAGGTACTCGTGCTCCAGTCTTTGATGTTCTGTCACCAGAAGCAAATACGATGTATTTATCATCAAAGTCTACTACACTGACAGCAGCAAGGTGGCCAATAAGGACATAGTGTAGAGTGATATCGGTAGCAGAAACCATGTCCCACACAGCAAGGGAGAGATCCTTGGAACAGGTCACCATGAGTCCATTGCTGAAGCATAAGTGCAGTACAGCCTCACTGTGGTGGATTAATGTGTTCAGAACTTCACCCATGTTCACAACCCAGACTCTCACTGAGGAGTCTGAAGAACCAGTCACAATGATACGTTCATCATACTGGAGACCAAAGACAGAGCCAGTGTGTCCCATTAGCACTTTCAAATATTCCAAGCTGGTTTTATCCCAAATCTTAATAGAATTATCTCATAGGCCACTGATAACATTTTCATAATCACACTGTAAACAGTAGACACCTTCTCTATTTTCAGAGCAGCACTGAATCCTCTGCAAGTTGTGTTGTCCACACCACCAGTTAGATTCTATAGTCTCTATGGATAATCTTTGGGTATAATGACCTATAAAATGAATTGGGAGGACCATCGATAAGTCTGTTCTTAAACAGGTACTGATCCCACCCTCTTCTTTCTGAAAGTCCCTTCCATAGAGGGTCAGTGCACACCATTCTTTCAATCAGCTTCTTCCAAAGCATTCCTTCTGAGATCACTCACTGCCATTCTTTACATACCAGCTCTGCTGCACACAGCGACCTGGCATCCAGGTAAGAAAGATGTTTTCTGCTATGTGATCTAAGCCTTGCTCCGGTAAAATGGTAATAAAGTTTCGCTGCAACATGGGCTTCAGGTAAGAGTTAATATGTCCATGCTAATAACGACACATTCGTGAAATAAGGTGTTCCACAAATGCCACTTGGTCTGATTCATACTACTGGTCAAAATATTTAATACACAAGTCTTTTTCTTTTTGATAGTTTCTTTCTGATGGCCTCTTTCTGGAGACAATCACAGATGATGTTCCATTACTTATGTGCCAAAGAGTATTTTTCTTTGGGGACTCATCTTCATTTTGATCCTCCACAACTGAAGTGTTCATGAGCTCGATGGTCTTGTCCTCAATCACCAAGTCCGACTCCATGGCGCCCCAGGGCGGCCCCGCCTTGCTCTCGCCGTGCAGCAGAGAAAAGCGGAGGAGGCGAAGACGGAGGTGGCAGAGTTGGAGGCAGTTATCTTACCCACTCTAGCTGCCAGCTCTCCTGGGTTCCAGCATCTCCCAATTTTAAGTTATTTTTAACAGCAGTGGCACCATTTTACATTCCCATCAATAGTCTACAAGAGTTCCCATTTCTCTACAGCCTTGCCAACACTTGTTATTTTTTGCTTATTTATTTGTTTGGGGGAGTGGCCATCCTATTGAAATGATATCTCATTGCAGCTTTGATTTGCATTTACTGATGATTAATGATGTTGAACATCTTTTCATATTATTGGACATTTGAATATCTTTTTTAGAGATATGTGCATTCAATTCTTTTTCTTATATTTTAATCAGATTATTGTTGAGTCACAAGTGTTCTAGATAATAGTAACTTGTACTCGTCTAGATACTAACACTTTATCAGATCTATGATTTACAAATATGTTCTCTAATTCCATAGGTTGCTTTTTCACTCTGTTTCCTTTAATAAGCAGATTTTACATTTGATGTAGCCCCATTTGTCTATATTTTTCTTTTGTTGCTCATGATTTCAGTGTCATATCCAAGAAATCATTCCTAAAACCAATGTCATGAAGTTTATCCCTACGTTTTTTTGGTAGGATTTTTATATTCATAGATCTCATGTCACTTTTAAAAAACATTTCGAGTAGGGGCGCCTGGGTGGCATAGTCGGTTAAGCGGCCGACTTTCGCTTAGGTCATGATCTCGCGGTTCGTGGGTTCGAGCCCCGCGTCGGGCTCCGTGCTGACTGCCAGCTCAGAGCCTGGAGCCTGTTTCAGTCTGTGACTCCCTCTCTCTCTGACCCTCCCCTGCTCACGCTGTCTCTCTCTCTGTCTCCTAGAAATAAATTAAAAAAAAAAATTTCGAGTAAATTTCTGTGTATAATACAAGGTAAATTTTCAACTTCATTCTTTTACATCCTGTTTACCAACAGCATTTGTTGGAGACATTGTACTTTCCCCATTGTATCTTTTTTTTTCCTTTTCAGAAATTGTTTTTAATTTTTTAAGGTTTTTATTTATATTATAGTTGGTTGACATACAGTGTAATATTGGTTTCCCCATTGTATCTTGACACCCTTATGAAAGGCCATTTGATCATGTACAGGAGAGTTTATTTTTGAGCTCTCTATTCTGTTTCACTAGTGTATATATCTGTCTTTGTGTCAATACTACAATGTTCTGATTAATGTAGCTTTGTAGTAAGTTTTGAAATCAAGAATTGTATGAGTGCTACAACTTTCTTACTTTTCAAATTGTTTTGGCTATCATGATTAATTGAGATTCCATATGTATTTTAGGGTTTTCCCCCATATTTGCACTAAATATATACTATATATTTAGTATACTAAATATACTATTTACTATAGTATATATAAGTGTATTATTATGTGTTAATTTGACTGTCCCATGGGGGCTCAGGTATTTGGTTTTACCTATTATTCTAGGTGTGTCTGTGAGGGTGTTTGTGGATGAGATTAGCATTCCAATTGGTAGACTGAGTAGAGAAGATTGTCCTCCCAGATGTGTGAAGAACTCATCCAATCAGTTGAAGATCTGAAAAGAACAAGAAGACTGAGTATGAAAGAGCTCCTCTTTGAGCAGAGGAGCTACTTGACTCCCTTTAAGCAGAGACATCTTGTTTTCCCCTGCATTCAGACTCAAAACAAAATATTGGCTCTTCTTAGGACTAAGGTCTGTTGGACTCAAGTTTCCAACTTGCTGACTGTAAATCTTGGGACTTGTCAGCCTCCGTAATCACATAAGCCAATTTCTTATAATGATTCTCCTTAATATCTATCATTTATCAATTTATCAACTTTATCTCTATCCCTATGGATATATATCTCTATGGATATAGATAGATATAAATGATAAATAGGAAGAGATATACATCTTATTGATTGTTTTCCTGGAGAACACTGATACAGGTAGTATGGACGTTTCAACAATATTAACTCATCCAATCCATGAACGCAAGATATCTTTCCATTTTCCATTTTCCTGAATGTCCATGCAACTGCTTTTCTGGAACAGAACAGCAGCAGACACAGTTCAGTGAGATTGTACTCCGGAGGAGGGGAGCAGGCCCACATTATGCTGGGTCTTTTAAGATTAAGATTTTGAATCCCAGCTGTGCACCAGAGATAAAACACAGGAGAACTGTGGCAGCAGGCATGCCAGCAGCCTAGGCACAGACAGGGTGAGGGCAGGGATTAGACCGAAGCCTGGAACACAAGAGGAGACACTGTTTGCTTTTCTGTGAGAACATCCTGAACAGCAGCAGACATGAGGTCCCCTTTCTGTGGATAAAAGAGCAGTGTGATGCAATTGTCCACCAGCTCATGAGCATGGTCAGACTTCAGTGAACAACACAGCACCCCCAATGGAGGCTAGAGCTGCTTACACCAAACCCTGGCCTCATGAACCCTGCAGATGCACCTTTGCTAGGGTAGGTCTGACTGTGAGCCAGTGCAGTGGACCTCTCCTGCAGAGGACCAGCAAAGGCCCCCCTTGCATGCACAAAGTCTATTGATCATACAATGCTCCAAAGCCTCAGCTGCAGACATAAAAGATCTAAAATCTACTCAAACTAAATAAAAAATGCTTTACCTGAGATGCAATACCAACTGGATGTAACCACAATGAGAAGGGAGAAACAGAAGAAAGAATAGGTGATATAGAAGATGAAATTACATGAAATAGTGAAGCTGAAAACTATTAGATGACAATTACAGATGTAGTTAAGCCAGCAATTCCATAAAGTGCAATAATATTCATATAATAGGAGTCCTAAAAGAAAACCAGAACAAAGGGACGAAAGGTTTGTTTTAACATATTATAACTGTTAACTTCCTTAATCTGGGGAAGGAAATAAGTATTCAAGTCCAAGAGGCACAGACAACTCATCTCAAAATCAGCAAAAACACCAAGATATGTAACAGTGAAACTTGCAAAATACAAAGATAAAGAAAGAATTCTGAAAGAAGGTAAGGACAAAAAAGCCCTTAAACGTATAAAAGTAGACAAATAAGGTTTTCAGGATACCTGTCCACAGAAACAAGGCAAGCCAGAAGGGAGTAGCATAATATATCCAGTGTGCTAAATGGGAATAAAACCCAAAGTGTTCCACCAAAAAATTGCTAGAACTGATCCATTAATTCAGCAAAGTCACAAGATATAATCTCAATGTACAGAAATCTTTTGCCCTTGTAAATACCAATAATTAAGCAACAGAAGGAGAAATCAAGGTATGAATTCCATTTCCAATTGCACCAAAAATGACAAGATACCTAGGAAAAAAATAACCAAAAGGTAAAAGATATGTACTCTGAACGCTATATGAAACTTATGAAATTGATGAGGACAAAAGAAATGAAAAAAAAAATTCCATGCTCATGGATTAGAACAGCAACTACTCCAGGTTGTCCAGTTTTAGAATGTAATTTTTTATAGCATTCTCTAATAATTATTATGTGTATTTCTGTGATGCTGGTTGTGATCTCTCCTCTTTCATTTGTGATTTTATCTATTTGGGTTCTCTCTCTTTTCTTTTTGAGAAGCCTGGATAAGGGATTATCAATTTGGTTTATTTTTTTCAAAAAACCGTCTCTTTGATTCATTGATATGTTCTACTTTTTTTGGGATTCTATATTGTTTATTTGTGTTCTAATTTTTATGATTTATCTTCTTCTGCTGGCTTTAAGGTTTGTTTGCTGTTCTGCTTTTAGTTCCTTTAGGTGTGCTTTGTCTTGCATTGGTTTTTCTTGTTTCTGGAGACAGGTCTGGATAGCAATGTATGTCCCCCTTAGGACTGACTTTGCTGCATTTCAATGGGTGTGGACTCTCATGTTTTAATTTTCATTCGGTTTCATATATTGTTTAGTTTCTTCTTTAATTGCCTGGTTGATACATTCAGTTTTTCAGTAGGGTGTTCTTTAACCTCTATGCATTTGGAAGATTTCCAAATTTTTCTTGTGGTTGATTTCATGTTTCATACCATTGTGATTTGAAAATATGTCTGGTATTATCTCAATTCCTTATATTAATTGTGGGCTGTTTTGTGATTCAGTATGTGATCTATCTTGGAGAATGTTCCATGTGCATGTGAAAAGAATGTGTATTCTGCTGTTTGGGGACGTTCTGAATATATCTCTCAAGTTGATCTGATCCAGTGTATCATTCAAGGCTATTGTTTCTTTATTGATTTTCTGCCTAGATAATCTGTCCATTGCTATAAGTGGAGTATTAAAGTCCCCTACAATTATCGTATTCTTATCAATATGATTGCTTATTTGTGAAGCAATTATTATTTGTGAATCATTGATTTCTATATTTCTACAGAAATATTTCTAGATTTCTTTCTATAGGGGGAGAGGCAAGATGGCGGAGAAGTATATATTTGGGTGCTATAAGTTGGGGGAATAAATATTCACAATTGTTAGCTTCAGTTATTGATGGATAATTATGATATAATGCCCTTTTTCACCTCTTGTTACAGCCTTTAGTTTAAAATCTAGTTTGTCTGATATAAGTTATGGCTACTCTGGCTTTCTTTTGACTTCCAGCAGCAAGATAGATGGATCTCCATCCCCTCACTTTCATTTTGAAAGTATCCTAAGGTCTAAAATGAGTCTCTTGTAGACAACTTTTAGATGGATCTTGTTTATTTTATTCACTCTGGTACTCTATCCCTTTTGATTGGAGCATTTAGTCCATTTACATTCAGAGTTATTATTGAAAGATATGGATTTAGTATCATTGTTTTACCTGTAGGTTTCATGCTTGTGGTGATGTCTCTGGTCCTTTGTAGTCTTTGCAGCATTACACTCACAGAGTTCCCCTTAGGATCTCTTGCAGGGCTGGTTTAGTGGTTATTAACTTCTTTGATTTTTGTTTGTCTGGGAAAGTGTTTACTTCTCCTTCTATTCTGAATGACAGCTTTGCTGGATAAAGGATTCTTGGCTGCACATCTTTCCTATTCAGCACATTGAATATTTCCTGCCACTCCTTTCCGGCCTGCCAATTTTCAGTGGACAAGTCTGCTACTACCCTTGTGTGTCTACCTTTGTAGGTTAGGTGAAATAAGTCAGTCAGAGAAAGATAGATATTAAATGTTTTCACTCATATGTGGAGTATGAGAAACTTAACAGAAGACCATGTGGAAAGGAAAGGGGAAAAATAGTTTCAAACAGAGAGTTAGGCAAACCACATGCAAGTCTTTAATACAGAAAACAAACTGAGGGTTATGGGGGGGCAAGGTAGGGGAGAAAATGGGTGATGGGCATTGAGGAGGGCACTTGTTGAGATGAGCAGTGGGTGTTGTATGTAAGTGATGAATTATGGGACTCTACCCCTGAAACCAGGAACACACTGTATACACTGTATGTTAGCGAACTTTACAATAAATTATATTTAAATTTTTAAATATGTAAAAATAAATTAAATAAAAATTTAAAAAAAAGAAGAGAAACTATTGTTAAAATGTCTGCACCACCCAAAGCAACCTACACAATCAATGCAATCTCTATTAAAATAACAGCAGCATTTTCCACAGAGCTAGAAGAAACCTAAAATTTGTATGAAACAAACAAACAAACACCCTGAGTAGCCACAGTAATGTTGAAAATGAAAGGTAAAGCAGGAGGCATCATAATTTCAGATTCCAAGCTATATTACAAAGCTGTGATCATCAATACAGTATGGTATTGGCACAAAAACAAACACATAAATCCATGGAACAGAATAATAATAATTAAAAAAAACCCAGAAATGGACCCAGAAGTATATGGTAAACTAATCTTTGACAAAACAGGAAAGATTATCCAATGGGAAAGGACAGTCTCTTCAAAAAATGGTGCTGGGAAAACTGGACAGTGACATGCAGAAAAATGAAACTGGACCACTTTATTACACCATACACATTAATAAATTCAAAGTGTATGAAAGACCTAAATGTGAGACAGGTTACCAGTAACATCTTAGCAGAGAACACAAGCAGTAACCTCTTTGACCTCGGCCATAACAGCCTTTAACTAGACACATTTCAGAAGGCTGGGAAACAAAAGTAAAAATGAACTATTAGGACTTCACCAAGATAAAAAGCTTTTGTAGAGTGAAGGAAACAGTCAACAAAACTAAAACTCAACCTACAGAATGTTAGAAGATATTTGCAAGTGACCTATTGAATAAAGGGCTACTTTCCAAAATCTATAAAGAACTTATCAAATTCAATACCCCCAAAATAATCTAGTTAAGAAATGGACAGAAGACATGAAACAGACATTTCTCCAAGGAAGACATCCAGATGCCTAACAGACACATGAAAAAATGCTCAACATCACTCATCATCATGGAAATACACATCATAGCCACAATCAGAATCCACCTCACACCTGTCAGAATGGCTATAATTAACAACTCAGGAAAAAACATATGTTGGCAAGAATGCAGAGAAAGGGGAACGCTCTAACACCATTGGTGGGAATGCAAACTGGTGCAGACACTCAAGAACACAATATGGAGATTACTCAAAAAGTTAAAAATAGAACTACTTAAAGTGTCCATCAACAGATGAATGGATCAAGAAGATGTGGTTTATCTATACGATGGAATACTACATGGCAATGAGAAACAATGAAATCTGGCCATGTGTAGCAACATGAATGGACCTTGAGGGTGTTATGCTGAGCGAAATAAGTCAGGCAGAGAAGGACAAATATCATATGTGTGCACGTATAGGAGGATTAGGAGGAACTTAACAGAGGACCAAGGGGGAGAAGAAGGGCGGAAATGGTGGGGGAAAGGGAGAGAGGCAAATCATGAGAGACTCTTGAATGCTGACAGAAACTGAGGACTTATGGATGTGGGGGGGGGGATGGGCATGGAGGGGGGCACTTGTGGGGATGAGCACTGTGTGTTATATGGAAACCAACTTGACAATAAACTATTTGTAAAAAAAAAATTAAAAAATAAAAAATAAAAATAAATAATAATAAAAATAAAAAGTAAGTTGAATCATAAAAAAGAAGAAAAATAGAACTACTTATGACCAAAAAATTACACTACTAAGTATTTATCCAAAGGATACAAAAATACTCATTTGAAGGGGCACATGCACCTCAATGTTTGTTGCCACTCTATCAACAATGGCCAAATTATGGAAAGAGCTCAAATGTCCTTCAACTGATGAATGAATAAGATGTGGCATATACATACAATGAAATATTACTAGGCTATTAAAAAGAATGAAATCTTGCCATTTGCAATGACGTTGATGTAGCTAGAGTATATTATGCTAAGTGAAATAAGTCAGTCAGAGAAAGACAAGTATCATATGATTCCACTCATGTGGAATTTAGGAAACAAGGCAGATGAACAAAGAAGAAGGGAAAGAAAAATAAAATAAATAGAAATAGAGGGAAGCTCTTAACTATAGAGAACAAACTGAGAGTTCCTGGATGAGAGTTCTGTGGGAAGATGGGTTAAATGGGGGATGGGCATTAGGGAGAGAACTTGTGGTTATCACTGTGTGTTATCTGTAAATGATGAATCCCTCAATTATACTCCAGAAATCAATACTATACTATATATATATTAACTAACTTGTATTTAAATAAATATTTGGAAGAAAAATAATTTTTAAAATAAAAGACACTTATAGAAAAATTATAATCTAACACACATATATATATTTATATATGCACATATAAATGTGTATGTATGTACATATATATTATACATACACATTTACACATGTATGTTAAATAGCCAATTCATCACTTCTGAATGAGTTCTCACTCTTTTTTAAGGCTTTATAAAATTTATGTACCTGAAATCTAATATTCTAAACACAGTTTTTATACAAAAAATGAAATAAAACTCTTTCATAAATGAAAGAAAAATTAGTCAACAATATTACTAGGATACTTAAACAAATGTCATGGTCCCCCACTGACTTATTTTCTTGGTTGTTTCCTTTAGTCTGGCGTGATTTGGCTAGATATTTATTTCAAGTTTTATTCATATTAATTGTAATATGATATTTAGTTATTAAGCTCGTATAATTAATAGTCAAATTTAAATTCAATTAAATAAAACTTGGAACATTTCCATCATCAGTTAACCATTACAAGTGAATTTTGATAAATTAGAAAATTGCAGTTTAGATATTTGACCAATAACAGCTTTCATGTCCCCATCTTGCCCTTTTCCATTTTTCCCCATATCTAGGCAATTTGATAAGAATGCTCACACTCTCCCTGTCCTTTAGCACTGACAGAAATTTCAAACCTGTTCCCTCTACCACAGTCTCATCTGTTAACCATAATAAAAACCCAAAGCCACCTGTTTTCCTTCTTGTTCTTGTTTCATTCCACATTGAACATGAGCCCTTCTCTTTGAAGTATCTTTTTGATGTTTACTATGTGAGTAATAACTGTTTCATAGTCATAGGTGCTTATGTGTCATTTGTCATACATAATTCCTGGACAGGGGATGACCAGAATTCAGCAGTGGGTGCTAGACACCAAAATGTTATTGACAAAATCAAACTTCCTGTATGGTCATTGGGGTTCCTTATACTACTCTGAGAGAGTAGATTTTCATCTCTCAGATTCTTCATAGTGGACTTAGAACAAAACACTTTATCTAATACTAATCATGTCTCAAGCTTCATGTTCTTGTATAAGTTTAATACACTCATGCTTTACTTATGGATTAGGATGGGAAATAGTTCAATGAACGGAGGAAACAGAATCCCATTCTGACACATCTAGAATACTATCCTATTCACTTCTTAGGACATAGTTTTGCTTATCTTTCTTCCTAGAGACAATACTCTAATATCACCATGTAACATAAAGTGCATAACCTGTATTTCTCTGGGAACTTTCATATTTTGTCATCCTCTGTGTTTTTGAGGGGCGTATTAAGGGAGTGTATATCAACTTAAGAGCTTTCTTCCTGGGGCACGGGAGTGGTTAGATATGATATCTATATTTGGGAGAAGCATTTATTCACAGATGAAGTAGTAATGGCTAAGCCAATTTGATGACAATGGAGACTAAAACCAGGAGTTGACTGCTAAAGACACTATAAAGGAAGAATTCTCAGAATGTGTATTCTGAGTTTGGAGTTTAAAGAAGAGCCAAAGATGGGGTGGTTGTATGGCTTAGCCGGTTAAGTGTCCTACTTCAGCTCAGGTCATGATCTCACAGTCCATGGGTTTGAGTCCTGCTTCAGATTCTGTGACTACCTCTCTCTCTCTGCCCCTCCCCTGCTTACGCTCTGTCTCTTTCTCTCAAAAAATAAATAAATGTTAAAAAATTAAACAAAAAAAGAATCAAAGATGACATTGAGATGTTGAAGCTTACAAGCCCAGTAGGAGTTCAGAAAAATAAACAGGCTTTAATAGGAAGATGAATTCATTTTTGGACTTACTGAATATGAGGTATTTGAAGAACATCCAAATGGAGATACTCACCAGGTCGTTGGAAAAGCTTAGGGCCTGAAAGTACAGTTCGTAGAAAGTACAGTACATTATGAAATGTCAGTTCACATGATAGGTGTCCATAAACCCTACCATGAAGGACTTGCTTTCTATTATGCCAATTTCTAAGGCAGATCCTAGCTAGAATATGGTTGCTTAAGTAATGCCCCTGGGAAGAAAATAATGAGAGTAAAGATTTTCTGTCTTGAACAACAAAAAGAAGATTTATTTTGGGGCACCTGGGTGGCTTAGTCGGTTAAGCGTCTGACTTTCGCTTAGGTCATGATCTCGCGGTTCGTGGGTTCGAGCCCCGCATCGGGCTCTGTGCTGACTGCCAGCTCGGAGCCTGGAGCCTGTTTCAGTCTGTGACTCCCTCTCTCTCTGACCCTCCCCTGCTCGCGCTGTCTCTCTCTCTCTCTCTCTCCCAGAAATAAATTAAAAAAAAAAAAAAGAAGAAGATTTATTTTGGAAATTAATATAGAATATATCTCTCATGTGAAGCTACAGAGACCCAGCTACTAAATTTCCATGATTATTCAAGGCGTCTGAGGTAGGTGCGATGTCACAGTCTGATATCCTAGCTAATGCTGAAGTTATTTCTTATATTTAGTTTGCACATGGTATAACTTCTTAGATTTGAAGTTGCTTTAAGACGTATTACTGTCTCTCAAGGGGCACCTGGGTGGCTCAGTCAGTTGAGAGTCCAACTTCAGCTCAGGTCATAATCTCACGTTTGTGAATTTAAGCCCTTCATTGGGCTCTGCGCTGACAGCTCAAAGCCTGAAGCATGACTTAGATTCTGTGTCTCCCTCTCTCTGCCCCTTCTCTGCTCGTGCTCTGTCTCTCAAAAAGTAAAATAAAAAGTTAAAAAGAAGATATTGCTATATCTCAAAGGTCAAAGGTAGATGCTGTTACCAGGAGAAATAACACCAGCAAATGTTACTGTTTTTTTTTTCTATGAATTTCATCTTGCATTATTTTAAACAAGTAGTCCTGAACCAAAAAAGGGGAAATTAATAATGAAAATATTCTCAACCAGAAGGCAGTAGTCTTTTTTGATTGAAGCAAGAACTCTACTATATAGCTAAATTCATCCCTTAAAATTTTCATTTTCTGTGAATGACATTTCACTCCTCCCCAAGATTAGAGAGGGCTGGATGCAGCCAGAGCATACATCAGTGTGCATGCAACTTTCAAACATTCCCTTTTTCATTGCTTTCTGAACAGCCTGGCTGTTCTCTTCCAAGTCAGAGAAAAATGATTCCCTAGAAATTGAACTTCCTCATCTCTATGTGGCAAAGAGCTTATATTCATCTTCTCAGCCTCTCATAGCTTCAGAAAAGATAGTTATTGTTAGCATGGACTATTTTTGGAGCCAAAAATGCTATGGTTAGGGTACTTCATCAACCAAATCACCGTTGCCCTGCCTTCCCATAAGTGATATGTTGTCATCCTCACCTTCTATTATTAGATTGCCCCAGGAAAAAAGGATTTACTATAACTAAATGGCTTCATATAGAATCTTTACTTGTCTAAGGTTTTGGCTTGTAACAAGTCTCTCTCTTCCAGTATGGTGATGCATAATACACCTGAAGCTCTAGGCAATACCACAAAACATCCAGGTTATGTAAGTATGTATGTACGTATGTATGTATATTGGTATGTAAGAGTTGCACTAAGAAAGATTTTAAACATTGAAACTTACACTCTCTGTGCAACAACATGGATGGAGTTAGAAAGTATAATGCTAAGTGAAATAAATCATTCAGAGAGAAAGACAAATACAACATGATTTCACTCATATGTGGGGGAAAAAAGCAAATGAGCAAAGACAAAGAGAGAGATGCCAAGAAACAGACTCTTAACTATTGAGAACAAGAAGATGGTTACCAGAGGTGCAGGGGGTGGGAGGATGAGTTAAATAGGTGATGGGGATTTTTGTGGGGTGGCTAGGTGGCTCAGTCGGTTAAGTGTCCGACTTTGGCTCAGGTCATGATCTCAGGGTTAGTGGGTTCGAGCCTGGGATCGGGCTCTGTGCTCACAGCTAGCTCAGATCCTGGAGCCTGCTTCAGATCCTGTGTCTCCCTCTCTCTCTGACGCTGTCCTATTGACGCTGTCTCTCTCTCTCAGAAATAAATTAAACATTAAAAAAAGGAATGCATTTGTGATGAGCACTGGCTGATGTATGGACTTGTTGAGTCATTATACTGTACACTTGAAGCTAATATAACACTGAAAATTTTTAAAATTTTTAAAAACTGATGAATTCAATTTACTGCAAATACAGAGTTTTTTCATGTGACACATAGTCCAGTGTTCTATATTGTCTCCTTTAAATGATCAAGGGTATAACGTTGCTACTTCTAACAAGTTTAATAGATCTTCTGATTGGGGCGTTCTTCCTATTATCCACCCTAAATGTGTCTTACAAAAAAAAAAAAAAAGACATAGTAAGTTCAAATAAGTGTAGGTATTTCTTTGTAGTCATAATAAACTTTATTTTTAAAAATTTATGTTAAAAAGTCTTTCTAGTGGTTGTTAAGAGCTATAGTCAAGCAGATCTAGGTTAGAATTTGATTGTGCCACTTACTAGTTCTCGGGCCCACTCCTATCCCACCTGGCTGCCTTGTAACTGACTCAGACCCTGGCCAGAAGGGACCGGGCCTTCCTCGAGGGAGTGGGGCCCCCCGGAATGTAGAGAAGATGTGACCAGAGACAGGCAGCCCCTGCCAAGTGGCCCAGCACTGCTGCAGTGTTGGGCCTCTCTCTAACTGAACAGACCAGACCCCACCCGTCCCCGAGTGGGGCCCCCTGGGGCTGAAGGCCAAGCAGGGGCTCTCAGTAGACTTTTGAGTCACTGCTCCACACTTTTGGACCAGCATGGTTGTGGGGCGCAGGGGCTGTTCATCTTGGGGGTCAGTTGCCTTCAGGAGATAAAGCATGATTGGGGCGATAGCCTCCATGTTCACCATCTTACGTTGATTTCTGCAGCCTAGAAAGGTCTTGGGTTGGTTTCTGTGGCCTGGAAAGGGTCTCTTTGGCTACATCCAGCCCACAGTGATCCCTGGAGCCCACACAATGACTACAATATGGTATGTTTTGTGAATTACTCACTTTGGGTTGGGCCAGACCCCCAAAAAGGTCTAGCGATCCAACCTGGCTGATCACTGGGAGGAGGGAAACTGAGGCAGGAGGCAGATACCTGAGGTTTGCAGAGGGAGAGGTTTATCCCAGTCCCCAAACAGTGCTACCCCAAGCTGTTAAGGTGTGTGGTGGGCAGGAGCCAGGCTGCCTGGGGATGGGATGTAGCCCAGGCCCCTTCTGGGGTGTTTTCCCTTCCCGTGTGCTGTGAGGATCCCTCCCGCCTGGGAGCTTGTTCTTCGAAGGGTGCTGGACCCAAAGTGGCCACAGTCAAGTGCTCTCACCCCACTGGCCTGGTTACAGGGTCCCCACTTGGAGGAGAGGGAACCATGCCCCACCTCCTTTCCCATCCCTCTGGATTTGTCACCATTTTGTACTCTTAACACCTGCCAATAAAGATCGTCTACACTAAAAAAAAAAACAAAACAAAAACAAAAACAAAAAAAAAACAAAGGCCCTCCTCTAGCTCAATTATAAGTACAAAAAATTACTACTATAACAGAACATCACATCCTTTGAAAGGTTTATTTTGAGATTTAAATGGGAAAATAGAAGTAAGTTCCAATACAGCACCTGGCATAAACACTAAATAAATGGTAGTTATTTTTATGGCAGGGTAAAATTGTGAAAGAACTAAAGTTTTTCTTTCCTGCATTTTCCTGCTTCTGTGAGACCCTCCACCTATTGAATTGTTGCCTTACAAAGAATTAGTAGACATTTTTCATCCAAAGAAACCCCCAAAATAGTCATTTGAGTTTCTAATTTTTTTAACTCTTTACAAAGGGGCACCTGGTTGAATCAGTTGGAAGAGGGTTCAACTCTTGATCTCGGGGTTATGAGTTTGTGTCCCATGTTGGGTGTAGAGATTACTTAAATGAATAAAACTTAAAAAGAACTTTTAGCAGAGATAATAGCTCGACCAGCATCACCTGGAGGCTTGCTGGAAGTACAAAATTTTGGGCTCCTTTGCAGATATACTGAATCAGAAATCCCAGGGTGCAAATGAGCACTGTTTCTTAAGAAGCCTTCCAAGTAAGTCTGATGCATGCTCAACTTTGAGATACACTGGCATATAGTATTATTATAGATGAGGGAAGCATACATGATGAAATTAGATATAGTTTCCCATGCAAAATAAGCCAAAGCCAATTGGCAAGGAACAAAAAGAGAATTGGATTGCCATAACAAAATATCCAATTGTGTGGCTTAGACAACAGAAAGTTATTTCTCACAATTCTAGAGGCTGGAAAATCTAACATCAAGTTTCCAACAGGGTTTGGTTTTTGGTGAGGACTCTGTCTGGATATTAGAAAGAAGGCTCCAGTAAGCAGATCTATTGAACCCTTGTTAGAGTGGCAATTTCATGCCCTTTATCAGTTAAAGTGGACAATATGGAACACTGGACTATGTGTCACTTAAAAAAATCTGTACGTGTAGGAAATTGAAATCAGTCACGTCTGTTTATATGATACATATTTTTCCATACCTTCACTTTCAGTCTGCATGTGTCTTTAGGTCTGAAATGAGTCTCTTGTAGGCAGCACATAGATTGGTCTCATTCTTTTATTCAGTCACCCTATATCTTTTTATTGGAGCATTTAGTGCTTTCAATGTTAATTATTGATAGGTATGTACATATTGCCATTTTTTACTTGTTTTACCATTGTTTTTGTCATCTATTCCTTTCCGTTTGCTCTTTTTTCCCTTGTGGTTTGATGGAATTCTTTAGTGATATGTTTGCATTCCTTTCTCTTTATTTTTGCGTGTCTACTATAGTTTTTTGATTCATGGTTGCCATTATGTTTATATATGCTTATATGACTCCCTATGCATGTAACAGTATGTATTAGCACCTAAAACACTTGATGGTTTCTTAAGTTTGAGTCCATTCTAAAAACACTATATTTTTATTCCATCCCTCAGGTTTTATGTAAATGCTATACTTTATATCCTTTTTTAATCCCTTGACTAATTTTTATAGGTATAGTTGATTTTACTGCTTTTGTGCTTTCATCTCCATACTTGTTTTATAAGTGATTAATCTACTTTTATTATGTTTGTATTTACCTCTAAATTTTTTCGTTCCTAATTTTCTTACTCATGATTACAGCCTTCTCTTGCCACTCAAATAAATTGTCTTTAACATTTTTTTATGTCTGATATAGTTGTGATGAACTCCTTTAACTTTAGTTTGTTGGGAAACTCTCTCACCATCTATTCTAAATGATTCCCTTGCTTGATAGAGTATTGATGGTTTCAGGTTTTTTTTTTTTTTCTTTCAGCTCTTTGAATGCCACTGTCTTTCTGCCTGCATAGTTTTTTCTTTAAAAAATCTTTTTAAAAATTTTAATTCCAGTTAGTTAACATACAGTGTTATATTGGTTTTCAGCTGTACAGTATAGTAATCCAACATATCCATATATCACGTTGTGCTCATCATGACAAGCTGCACTATTTCTGCTGAAAAATAATAGCTGATAGTTTTATATGTTTCTTGTTTGTTTTCTTGTCTCTTGCTGCTTTTAAATTTCTCTGTTTATCACTACTTTTTGCCATTTTCATTATTATGTATCTTGGTTTGGACCTCGTTGAGTCAATTTTGATGAGGTTCTCTGTGCCTCTTGGATCTGGGTGTCGGTTTCCTTCCCCGTATTAGGTAAGTTTTCCACTATTATTTCTTCAAATATATTTTCCATCCCACTTTCTCTCTGTTCTCTTTGTGGGATCCTTATAATACTAATGTTATTATATCTGAAGATTTTGCTGTATTTCCTTAACCTATTCTCATATTTTGTTATTATCTTTTCTTTTTCCTGTTCAACTTGGTTTATTGCCATTATTTTGTCTTCCATCTCATTTATCCATTCTTCCTTCCTCTAGTCTACTATTTATTCCCTCAAGTGTATTTAATTTTAGTTATATTGAGTAAATCATCTCTGCATGCTTCTTTTTAAGATTTTCTATTTGTTAAATGTTTCACTGAAATCATTCACTCTCTGGGTACCTGGGTGGCTCAGTCGGTTAAGCGTCCGACTTCGGCTCAGGTCATGATCTTGCAGTTCATGGGTTTGAGCCCCACGTTGGGCTCTGTGCTGCCAGCCAGCTCAGAGCCTGGAGCCTGTTTCATATTCTGCATCTCCCTCTCTCTCTGACCCTCCCCTATACACGCTGTCTCTCTCTCTCTCTCTCGCAGAAATAAAGAAAACAATTTTTTTAATTAAGAAAAAAAAATAAACCCTTCAGTCTCTTCTCAAGTCTATTAGGTATCTTTATAGTCATTGCTTTGAATTCTTTATTAGGCATATTACTTATCTCCATTTCATGTAAGTCTTCTGCTATGGTTTTATTTCATTCTTTCATTTTGGGATATATTCCTCTCTCTCCTCATTTTACCTAACTCTCTGTGTTGGTATCTATGTTAAGAAAGTCAACTACATCTCCTGGTCTTGAAAGTAGTGGTCTTATGAAGAAGAGGTACTATAAAACGTGCTGTAGCACAATGTCCCTTGTTCTCCAGAACCAGTTGCTTCAGGGTTATGTCCTATGGGTGTTGTGTGTGCCCTAATATTTTGGTTGAGTATTCAGTCCAGTTGGCTGCAATGGTTCTCTTTACCTGTTGTGTACAAGGTTCAGTTCCTGTGCTGTTAAGTGGCCAGTCTTGGGCCACCTAGTCTTGTAGTTGAGTCAGACTAGACACCTGTCCTCCGTCCATTTGTAGGAACTATGAGAGCACTGAAATGCAGACGCTCTCCTTGCATTATCCCCTGAGAGGTTTTCATTTAGGATGGGGCCTGTAGTCAGTCCAGATGTCTGCTCCCGGCCTATCTGCTGAAGTAGCAGTGAGCCAGAACTACAGAAATGTCTCCTTTAGTTGCTACCTGAGAAATTTTTGTTGGTGATTGAGGCCAGCAATCAGATCAGATGTCTGTCCCCAAACTATTACTGGGACTGCAGTTGAACTGGTATGTGTGGTTTTCTTCCCTTTTCCTCAGAGAGAAGAGTGGTAGTTTGGATTGGTGCTGGCCATTACTAGGACTACTTGCAGAATGAGATGTGTCAGGCGCTGCTTTGGAAGGACTCCTGCTGAGTGGGGTGGGTTGGATGGGGTAGTCCACAAAAGAATGTGGGGATGGGGTACAGGGTTCCTACAGGTGTCTGGGTATCTAGGCCGGGAATGGAAGAAAAATGGTGCCTGCCAGCAATTTTGTTCTTAAAGTCTCCTAAAGATGCTGGTTCCACCAATGCAAGTTCTGAGATTAGTAAATAAATCTCCTTAATATATACCCCAGCTGTTTTTCAAACTGCCGCTCTATGCTGTATCTTGCTTGAGTTGTTTGTTATGCTGGGTCTTTCAGTTTCCTGTTGCCTTCCAGTTTCCCCAGAACCAAGGAATTTTTTAAATTCTTGGTATAAAGTCTTGCTAATTGTACAAACTTGTAAAGTCAGTCCCCTCTGGTTATCAAAGACAAATGTTATGGGGATCCATCTTTCCAGTGCAGATCTGTGTCTGGGGTGTCTGGTGCGGGGTCTGTTTCTCTCCATTGACCATGGTTGTGGTGTGCCTCCCATTTGTGGTCTGTATTGCCAGTTAGTTTGATTCTGGACCGGGACTCTGCCATTCCTACCATTTTTAATGTCCCTTCCTCTTTACATTTAGCTGGTCAGAGTCTGATCTGCCAATCTTCAGTTCATTTTCTGAGTTAGTTGCACTAACGTGGTAGTTATCTAGGTGTATCTGTGGGTGAAGATGAACTTAGGACTTCCTACTCTCCCATCTTCAAAGACTCCGTCTGAACTCATCAGTTTGTTAAGTTAAAAAAATTTTAATGTTTATTTATTTTTGAGAGAGAGAGAAAGAAAAAGAGTGGAAGAAGGGTATAGAGAGAGGGAGGCAGCGAATCTGAAGCAAGCTTCAGGCTCTTAGCTGTTAACACAGAGTCTGACCCAGGGCTCGAACTCACAAACTGTGAGATCATGACCTGAGCTGAAGTCGGGTGCTTAACCAACTGAGCCGCCCAGGTGCCCTTAAGTTTTTCAAATTTGAAATAACATACCTTGAGTTTAGTCCTCATGATTTTTAACCAAGGTGTTCATTTATTTGGTCATTGCACAGTATTTTTTTCAAAGGGGAAATGATGCTTACTTCAGTCTGACCTATCATTCATGGGAAATTCACCCTAGTAAATGAGGTTATCTGAGTCCCACCAAGATTCCAATATTATATAGCTGTGTATCTTTCTCATTCTTCTTGATGAGCACTATACACAAAACATAGTCATTTGGCAGTGGGGATAGAAACAGTGTAAAAACGAGATATGCATGTGTAAATTAAATATTGATGAATGAAACTGAGAGCTGAGATAAAAGTGAAACAGAACAGGTCAATCATTTTGATGCTTGTGTTAATGTTGAAATTATATTCCTTGCATTCTATTTATTTTCTGCTGACAGCAGTGCAGGTGACAAAAAATACTTTCAATTTTGCTGCTGACACAGTTCTGAAGCACAAGAAGCAGTTTCCATTTTGCTGTTAAGAAGGCAAATTGCCCTCCACAGAAAGGGAAAGATATGATGTTATTGTCCTGTGTATAGTGTAATATGTAATTTATGCACAAAGGAGAGTAAGGTGTTCTGGAAAAAAACTGAATAGATGTTCAATTAGTAAAATGTGGGTAATATGAACTTCATTTCAGTCTTTTGTGGGTTTCTCTAACAATTTACACTGATTTTGATCTCTAAGTTGAGAGTAAGGGCAGGAAGAGAAAATTCTTGAACCTCTCGTTACTAACCTAATATATATATTAGCTAATAACTATTGAGTTCATTTTATATTAACTGAACTAAAAATATGAAGATTTGTGATTTGCCCAATGAAAAATTCAAAATAGATGTTCTAAGGAAGTACATTGAGCTTGAAGAAACAGAGAAAGTCAAATCAACAAAATCAGAAAAACTCTACATGAACGTTTACCATATACTAAACACTGTGCTAAGTGCCTTCTCATATACTTCTCATAGCCACCCTGTGAAATAGATAACAGTATTGTCTCAATTTTTACATACGAAGAAATAGGCTTAGAAAAGTTCATTGACTTGCCTCAGGCTGCACAGACAGTACATGATGAAACTAGGATTCAAGCAGTCAATCTTATTTCAGAGCCTGTATGTGTTTTAAATTATAACCTTTTCCCAGCTTTATTGACGTATAAATAAAAAATTTAAAATTTTATCTATTTAGTATGTACAACTTGATTATTTCATATATGTATACAAAATGAAATAACTACCATATCATGCTAATTAATATATTCATCACTTCACTTAGTCACCATTTACTATTATGTGTGTAATGAATACACTTAAGATTTATCCTCTTAGAAAATATCAAGTTTATAAAACGGTACTACTAACCGTAGTCACAATGTTGTATATTAGATGCCTAGAATTAATTTATCTTTAATAACTGAAACATTGTACTTGTTGATCAACATCTCCCAATTTCCTCCATGCCCTAGTTCCTGGCAACCACCATTCTATTCTGTTTCTAAGAGTTGTACTATTTTAGATTCCACATCTAAGTGAGATCATATAATATTTGTCTTTCTGCATTTGGCTTCCTTCACTTAACATACTGTCCCCTGGTTTCCTCCATGTTGTCACAAATGGCAGAACTTCTTTCTTATTTAAGGTTGAATAATAGGAATAATATTCCATTTTATATGCATATATTAGGAATATTATGATGGATGGATAAAGATTTTTACATTATAATGCATATAATATGTATAGTATGTATGTATGTAAAATCTTTATTCATCCATCCATTGATGGATAAATAGATTGCTTCCATATTTGACTATCATGTGTAATGCTACAATGAGTATAAGTGAACAGATATCTCTTTGAAAGAATACTGATTTAAAAAATCATCTCCCCATGAGAGAGTCTTTATAGAAGACCAGCAAACCAACAGAGAAGTCATAGAACATCATGTATATAAAAGAATGTGAAATAGGGCACTTTGAAGAGGACAAAAAAACAGTTTGACTTTACCTGTATGGTTCCTCCAAGGCAACACAGCTCACTGCCAAGAGAGTCATTCTCAATCTGTGATTTCTCCCACAGAAAACATGTAAGTGAGTGCCTGCCTTCTCCAACTGTGTGGAATACTGTCAAAGAGGCCCATTTCTCTTGTCCCCTATCCAGAATATTAAGTTATGAACTGCAATATAGAGCTTCAAGTAGTTGGAAGAACAACAGCCAGGGCTCAGAATGTGAATTATAAAATCTTATTTAAAAAATCTGTAAACTACTGAAGTCTCAGAAAAAGAGAGTTTAAAAGGCTTATTAAAAGAAATGTCTGAGAACTATCCAAATATAAGGAGAGATTTGGACAATCAAGTTCATGAAGACAAAAAGTCATACCAAAATTCCAAATTGAAATTATTTTATTCAAGACACTTAATAAAACTGTCTTAAATCAAAGACAAAGAATTATAAAAACAGAAAGGGAAAAAAATAATTACAGCTTTCAGAAGATTTTCAGCAGAAATGTTGTGGGCAAGAAGAAAGTGGAATGATATATTTAAAATGCTGAAAGAAAAAACGTGTCAACAAAGAATACTTTATTGTGCAAAGGTGTCCATCAGAAATCAACGCAAGACTGGGGTGCTTGGGTGGCTCAGTTGGTTAAGTGTCCGACTTGAGCATAGGTCTCGATCTCACAGTTCATGGGTTCAAGTCCTGCATCCGACTCTGTGCTGACAGCTAGTTCAGAGCCTGGAGCTTGCTTCAGATTCTGTGTCTCCCTTTCTCTCTGACCCTCCCCTGCTCATGCTGTCTCTATCTCTCTCTCAAAAATAAATAAAATATTTAAAAAATAAATCAACGCAAGATAAAGACTTTCCCAGATAAATAAAAGCTGAGCAAAATCATCACCACTAGACTTACTTTGCAGGAAATGTTTAAAGGAGTTTTTCAAGTTGAAACAAAAGCTTATGGGACGCCTGGGTGGCTTAGTCAGTTAAGTGTCCAACTTCAACTCAGGTCATGATCTCATGGTTCATGGGTTCTGTGCTGACAGCCATCTCAGAGCCTGGAGCCTGTTTCGGGTTCTGTGTCTCCCTCTCTTTCTGACCCTCCCCTGCTCACACTGTTTCTCTCTCTCAGAAATAAATAAAACATTAAAAAAATAAAAAATTTAAACAAAAGTTTATTGGTTAATAAAAGTGTGTTAAAATAAACACAATGGTAAAAGTAAGTATATAGTCAAATTCAGAATATTTTAATACTGGAATTATTATGTCAAACACAACACTAGTACAAAGATTAAAGGACAAAAATATTAAAAATAGCTGTAGCTACAATAATTTTTAATGAATACACAATATAAAAAGAGGCATGTTGTGACATCAAAAACATAAAAGGGAAAAGGAGTAAAATGGTAAAGAGCTTATAAATGATAGAAGAAAAATTGCAATTGGTGTAAAATTGTTATATCTGAAAGATACTTTTTATAAGCTGCATAATAAAGAGTAAAAACATATAGTAGGTACACAAAAGATAAGGAGAAGGGAATTAAAGAATACCGCTATGAAAAATTATTATTCACAGAGGAAGCAAACAAGAGAATAAGAAGAATAAAGGAACAAAAATGCCAGAAAACAATAAGATGGCATTAATAACACCTTTCCTATCAACAATTACTTTAAATGTAAATGCGTTAAAATCTCCAATCAAAAGATATACAGTGACTAAATGAATTTTAAAAAACAGGACCCAACTATATGCTCCCTATAAGAGACTCACTTCAGCATTAAGGGCACATAAAAACTCAAATTAAAGGGATATAAAAAGGTATTCCATACAAGTGGAAAACGAAAGAGGTCAGGAGCCAGGGTGCCTGGGTGGCTCAGTCAGTTAATCGTCTGACTTCGGCTTAAGTCATGATCTCACAGTTCGTGGGTTCAAGCCCCACATCAGGCTCTGTGCTGACAGCCAGCTCAGAACTTGGAGCCTGTTTCAGATTCTGTGTCTCCCTCTCTCTCTGACCCTCCCCTGATTCTCTCTCTCTCTCTCTCAGAAATAAATAAAATATTTAAAAAAATTTAAAAAAGAAAGAGGTCAGGAGTTACTATAAGTATATGAGACAAAACAGACTTCAAGCCAAAATTGATAAAGACAGTCTTTGTGTAATAATAAAGGGATAAATACTTCAAAATATAACAACTGTAAGTATATACATCCATCATTAAAGCAGCTAAATATATTAACCAAATAGTAAGAGACCTGAAGGGAGAAAACACAGCAATACAAGAATAATAGGGGACTTAAAAGCCCACTTTCAACAATGGATAGATTATCCAGACAGAATATTAAATAAGAAACACTGGACTTGATCTATACTTTAAAATGAATGGACCTAAAAGACATACACAGAAATTCCGTCCAATAGTAGCATAATACACATTCATCTAAAAAGCATGGAACATTCACCAGGATATTTGTCATCTATTAGGTCACCAAGAAAGGCTTAAAATATTGAAGAGAATTGAAATGATAGGAAATATCTTTTCTGACCACAATGATAGGAAACTAGAAATCAATAATAGGAGGAAAGCTGGAAAATTCAAAAAATGTGAAAATTAAACAACATATTCCTGAATAGCCAAGGGGTCAAAGAAGAAATTAAGAGGCAAACCAAAAGTATCTTGAGTCAAAT